>PVJC01041072.1:0-15509 GCA_004026665.1 Murina feae | reverse complement strand
CTTCCCGGTGCCGCCAAGGGGTCTGGGAGCTGCCAAGCAGGACCCCGGCCCCTGCAGCCTTGCTTTCCCGCTCCACGATGCCCCGCAAAGGGCCTGGGAAGCCCACCAAGCAGGCCACTGGCCCCTTGCCGCCTCTTACCTGCTTCCCGGTGCCCTCCAACCCTGCCGCCTGTTTCCCATCACGGGTCCTGGGTCCTGCGCTGTCCCGCCCTGCAGCCGCTCTGTGCACTCGGGAGGTCCCTCAGCCCGGCCTGTGCCCTCTTGCAGTGTGGGACCCCTCGGGGGATGCCCACCTGCTGGCGTGCCTGACCAGCCTGGGTGAGGGGCTTTAAGGCTGCCCACAGCTCCCATTGACCCAACGTCCCAGCAAGGCCGGCAGGACACAGTTTCTGGAGTTTTTTCTCCTATAATTGATACTGTTCCTTGAAGGCCTGGGGTAATTGATACACTGTTCCTTTAAGGCGGCCTTCTAACTACTAACGAAGCCTCCCCTGCCTCACCTCCCAGCGTCTATAATGAAACAATTGTTACTTTTACTGGTTAGGCCCGGGCTGCTCTTTCCTTCAGCTCCGGAGGATTCTATGATTGTTACAATGTTTCAAAAAGCTGTGTTTCGCTAGAGGCAGTTTAATGGGAGCTGAGCTGAGGGGCGCAGCTTCACTTTCCCTCCTGCCGCAATGGAAAGGGCTGTTTACTCAGGTCCGGGAGTGGCGGCCGCCATGTTGGCTGGGCTAATTTGCATACAGCCGCTCTGATTGGCTGGTGGGCGTGGCTTACCCTATCTCGGAGAAATGGTTAATTTTAATATTTCGCTTTTATTAGTTTAGATTTAAAATGAGCTGTGAAGATGTATGTTGACATTTCATGCTTCGAATGTTCTTATTTGATGCCCAAATGGCAAAATAATTGCACATTTTAGAAAATTGTGTAGTAGAAAAATCCTAAGTTATAGAATTGGAAGCTTTTTTATGATTGGTCAATTATACAAGGTTTATCATGATGTCTAAATAACACTGACTTAAATAAGATTTGATTAAAGTCTATTTTAAATGAGAAGCATGGACATACATATGGACATTACACTGTTTTTTGGTTGTTGGCAATTCTCGATAACCTTAGGAAGACCTTGATGTGATTCCCGGATATAAATGTTTCCTCTTGGCAGCCTCTGGCATCCCTGGTGAGACTTTAGGGAAAGTGCAACAACACATTTGCTGACACCAGAAATAAAAACACCTCATAAAAATTAGAGATAGGTAAACTATGGTAAAAGGGACTGCCAGGAAATTATTTCCTGATTTGGTACAATCAGTAATTTCCATAAACACCCTATACATTTTAAGAGATGACATTGTAGTAACTTCAAAATCTTGTCCTACCTTCTAAAATGAATTTTAAAAAACTATAATCAGAAAGAAATGACACCATTTAAAGTGACACTAATTGAATACCAATATTATTTTATTATTTAAAACATACATAATAATTTTTGAAAAATTTTTGTTATGTCACTGATACATGTATTTTTAACTCTGTGTAACTAAAGAAAATATTTTTAAGCATTTTCTTTTAAAAAAAGTATATTTTATTGATTTTTTGCAGAGAGGAAGGGAGAGGGTCAGAAAGTCAGAAACACTGATGAGAGAAAAATCAATCAGCTGCCTCCTGCACACCCCCTACTGGATGTGCCCGCAACCACGGTACATGCCCCTGACTGGAATCAAACCTGGGACCCTTCAGTCCACAGGCCGATGCTCTATCCACTGAGCCAAACCGGCTAGGGCTATAAGCATTTTCAAATATTATTGTGACCCACTGTTTCTATGCTAACAACAACCCTGGGTTATAAGAATCTCACATATGGAATGGCTGCCTGTCCTATGAGTCTACATGGAAAAGTCCTTTTTAATAAAATAGATAGCTCTATAATTTGCTTTCTTTAGAGGAATTATGAGAAAATTACTTGAAATTCTTTTTATATTATCATAATAGTAAAGATAATGGTAATAATAATAATAATAATAAACATCACCACAAAAATGTATATGTTAACTGAAGAACTTACATTCTGAGAAATAGTCTGAAAACATAACTGTATATGAACATTATTATTTAATTTTCCCCGTAATCTCAGAGGGAGGTGACACAATTAGTTTCTCTTCGCAAGAAAGGAAGCAGAAGCATAGAACTATTAGGTATATAGCTCAAAATCACATAGATAAAAATTGAAGATCAGCACATAAAAAAAGGAAATATGTTTGTTTGTGCTTTCCCAGGTATTATGCACATGAACATGCATCCACACTCACACACACATACATGCATATTATATATAAACATACGTATATGAGTATGTAATAATTTATCCAGGATAAATATGCCAAGAAACTGGAAGAGTGATCATTTTTGAGAAGGAAAACTTAAAACCAGTCATAAAAAGAAATGATCTCTTTTTTTTGTATAATTTACAATTGAATCTAGGTAAATATAAATATACCTAAACATATCTAAATGCATTATATATACATATATTATCTATATTTAAGATAGCCTCTGTTTATAACATATACATAAATATTGTAGATAAAATATAATTATATATTAACATATAGCATATAGTGTGTATGTGAGAGAGAGGGAGAGAAAAAGAAGAAAGGTGGGAGGAAAAAGAGAGAACAACCTTACTAAGGGACCAGAAGATTATGAGAACAGAGTCCCATAAACAGCACACACTAAGTAAACATTAGCAGTTATTGTTATTACACAGATGGTAGAAATCTATTCGGGTGCTCATATTCAGATACAAATTCTGGCTATAGTCTACTCATTTACTAGTACACTGTATTTAAATAACTAGCTTTGTCCTGCATAAAATGTATTTTATCAGACTTTGTTACTCTTTTTAGCGTTAGCATGTTTACATTCCTAAAGAGGGATAAGCTGATTCACTCGAAAACTGTAATACTCTTGGCCATTTAAACAGAAGTTGGTGTATACAGGTGAAGATCTGCCAGAGTTCAGCAGCCCTTGAAGAGACTAACCACTAGATGGCAGTGTCCTCAATGGACCATTTGATTCCAGATAGTAAAGTGCCATACTGCTTGACCTCCGCTGCTTAAAGCAATCAAATAATTACACCAAGATGTGATTCAGATGGAAAGTGATGTAGAGAAGGATTTGCCGTAAAAGCATATAATCTTTTCCTTAAAAGTAATCAAATGTAATGAGGAATATCTGGATTGATTACGTAGGGAAAAAAGGCTACCGGGAATTAGGAAATAAAGGAACAGTAATACTGCAATGCAGAATAATTCCCACAGAGTGAACACAGAGAAAACATCATAACTTACTTACAATTTATTCTGGATGAGTAAAATAGTCAAAAGAGCCAGTAAGAGACACTAAAGAGATGGCAGAATGGGCTCAGAAGACAGGCAATGTTTCAAGTAATGTTTTTCCCAAATTGCACAAATGGGCATAATTGTCAAGTATTCGGATTCCATACATGTTTTAATTTTAAGCTAATAATTAAAACTGGTAGTTCAGTCTTAGCTGGTTGGGCTCAGTGGAGAGAGTATCAGCTGGCCGACGGGAGGGTCTTGGATTTGATTCTGGTCAAGGGCACATACCTGGGTTGTGGACTCAGTCCCCAATAGGAGGTGTGCAGGAAGCAGCCAATCCATGATTCTCTCTCATCACTGATGTTTCTATGGCTTCTCCCTCTCCCTTCCTCTCCGAAATTAATAAAAACATATTTTTTAAGAAAACCTGATAATTCACCAGTTTTCATTGTTTAAAACCACTTCACTCCTTACCCATGTTAATGGTACTTATTTGTTTCATCCACATTATAGCAATCCCCAGAGAATCATTCTAAATATAATATTAAAAATATACTTTCATATTTATAAGAGGCATGAAGCAAAAAAAAACAAACAAAACACAAACAAAAACGAACAAACAAAATCTCATGGGCACAGACAATAGTCCCGGGGTTAGTGGAGGGAATCAAGAGAAAACGGGGTCCAATATATGGAGGCAGAAGCAATACATACAGATATTTCAAGAATTGAATACTTGATACCTATGTAATTTTATTAATCAATATCCCCCCAATACATTTAAGTTAATATAAAATAAATAAATAAAAACTCGTAGAAATGGAAAACAGTTCTCACAGGGAAACCTGACATGAAAAGTAAGTGATTAATTAGCCTTTTTTTTCTGGAGTTGGCAGGGAGGGACTGGTGGGTGGAAGAATATTTTCAGCTACAAATGAGCCACTCATAGTTGGTATTTTTACTACCTAAGTAGAACCATGAAGGCAAACATTATAAATGCCACTATAAAGATTTCAGTTATTCAAAAGATAATACAGGAGCTTTTGTGAATGGCACATCAATTTGTTCTTGAGAATACTTTTAAATGCTTTATTTGATTGCGTATACTTGCATAGATGTTTTATATAAATAACTGTAATTAAGATTCTGAAGTAGGGATAAGTGGTTAACAAGCAGTGCTTTCAAAAAGGAAAAATAAACTATTCCATTCTTTCCTGATGGTGATGCCAGCCACAGAATGACACAAGGCCAGATGAAAAGAAGTCAAGGGGTCTTGGTCATTTTCAGATAATTAGAGGAATACTGAGAGGCATGTAAGTTCTATTCAAGATTATCAGCGTTAGAAGCAAAAAGCCTGCTCTCAAAGTCAAGCTTTTTGTTTGCTTGTTTTGCCTGCTGAAGTGAAATTGCAGGAGCCAATTTGTCTTTCTGGTTCATGTTCCTGGCTTCACATGGGGGACAGACACCTTTGGTCAGATCAGCAGTAGATGTTTGCGATAATAAGGTATTTGAAGATACATGAAACACCATGAAGGACTATTAGTGATGGGAAATATGTTAAAAATAATTTATCCGAGCAAGGTTTTGGATTGTACACATTTCTGAAAGTTGGTACCAACGCAGACTATGACACATCCCACTTCCTGCTTTAGTTTTAATAACATCGATAGCCTCTTTAAGAAACAATATTCTGTGAAGGACCCTGATGCCAATTGGGATGATCCAGCTGCAGCTCTCTAGAGAAAGGAGCATCCCAGCCATTTCTTATTAAGTCAGATTTTTATTATCTAGGCTAGTCTCTGTCCCACTTATCAGAGATAAAAGGGCTCTTTTCTAATGGAAGAAAAAATGACCTAATCTTTATCATTGTTTCATTTTTTCTAAAACATTACATAGTCATTCATTAAAACATTTTTTTAAATCTTGATATTATTTAGTTAAAAATAGAGCTCATGAAAATGAAACTTAAGTCAGGAAGGAAAACTAGAAGAGGTAATTTAATAATCCCAATCATCTTAACAGAAATATCTTAAAGTGTCCTATTGTGTAAGTTGAGAATCCACAAATGGAAAATCTAATACTTTTGCACACTTTATGGGAACAGAAGCTTGGATGACTCACTAAAAATGAAAGGACAATAAAGTAAAAGCAAAGTGCAGATATTTCTTTATTATGAAGTTCCCTTCTCCGTTTGTTCCTTGCTTTAATTTTATCTGTAGAAAGTTATTGTAAAAGTGATAGCATAAGAATGTTATTAGCTCATTATTTATTCAGTTTTGAGCTTACTGATCATTAATGTTAAATCACTCATACAGAAACTGAGATGACTGGTATTAAATCTTAATCAAATTTTAAGTGCTTGGAAGGAAATTAGCACTCCTAGAAAAATTTACATGTTAAAAGTTTCATTAAGCTCCAATTTGTATTTTTGCTTATTTTTTTTAAATTTAGTAAAAATACCAATTGATAAACAGGGCAACCTGGTAAAATTATAAAAATGTTTCTTTAAGTGCATGTGTATATCTGTGTATGTTTTGTGTGTATGTGTGTGTGTCTGTGTATGTGCATGTGTTTGTAACAGCATTTTTATAACTCTTCATCTTCAAGTACTAAGCTCATTTTAAAGAACTGTGGAAATTTCACACTATTTTTATTTACTTTGCTTTTAATTCATTTGCAACGAAATGTTTTGTTGTATTACCTTCTTTATTCTAAATGTTCTGAAATCCTTGAATGATTAAAGGAATCGATGAGCAGTGAATGTTCAACAAAGAAAATTATTTGGAGTAAACTAATTTTTTACAAAGATGGTAAGAAGGCACATTTGGCTTTACATGTATTCAGGGGGGATAAAACCTATGTAAAAATCCAAATCCTTCGCATTCAATTTATTATTTATTTTATTAGCTTTACAAAAAGTATTTTTTTATATACAACTAGAGGCCCAGTTCATGAAATTCATGCGGGGGGCAAAGGGCAGTGTCCCTCAGCTCAGCTTGCACCCTCTCACAATCCAAGGGGCTAGGGTCCCTAGGCCTGCCAGGTGATCAGAGCTATCAGAGTTCTGAAAAACAGTAGATTTAGAAGCTTTTATAGATATACATTAGTGTAATTATTACTTGTGTACCATGTACATGCATTTTAGAAGCTCTGCATATTTTCATGTACTCCCTTTTTATGAAGAACTAAAATTCTAACTTTCCATTATAAATAGCAAAAATTGAAAATATTTTATTAAAAGAATACAGAAATTATAGGGCAAAAAATGTAAACAGAAATAATATTTCAAATGCACGAAAGTGACACATTTAACAAGAAAAACTAAACTTAAAAAATATAATTAGGTATCATTTTTAACCTTATTTATTGACTAAATCATTATTTTAATAAAATATTTTATCTGTCAATGTAATTTTAATAAAAGTTTATTGCTTTCAGAGTAACATATAGCCCTAGCCTGTTTGGCTCAGTGGATAGAGCATCGACCTGTGGACTGAAGGATCCCAGGTTTGATTTCAGCCAAGGGCACATGCCCAGGTTGTGGGTTCAGTCCCCAATGGGGATGTGCAGGAGGCAGCCAATCAATGCTACTCTTTCATCATTGATGTTTCTATCTCTCTCTCCTTCTCCCTTCCTCTCTGAAATTAATAAAAGAAATATATATATTAAAAATAATGTATATTTAATAATGAAGAAACCTCAAATTGCATAGAAACAAAAGGAAAATGATAAAATAGTCTCATAATAACCTAAGTCAAAATAAACAAACTCAATATTAAATATCAATTTTTCACATATTTAGAAAAAGACAAAAAGAGAGAGTAAAGATAAGTTTGGCATTTGTCCTTGTGGTATATATTCTTTGTAAATTATCTATATCATTTTCTCCCTGGGATATGTTATGAACTTTTTGTTTGTGAAATATCCAACAGACTGAAAATTTCCAGCATAACCCTTGGGTAACCTTAAGCCCCTAAACTATTCTTACCCACCTTTCACTTTTCTTGCTAAACCCAAGTTGCAAAACAACAGCTGCTAAATTACAAGAACAATCTGTCCCTTTTCTGAGCACTGTTTTTAAACAACGATAATAGAAACTGAATGAATTTCAGCTGACCCATCTGGTTAAAGTCTACCTTTCTTCCCCAAGGTAGACCAATCTTTCTAGATTGTTGTCAGCCCATGCATTCTTAATAAAGCTTATGACTAGCAATGTTCTATTTAATACTCTTCTACAGCTTTTCATGTGACTAGGAGGATATCTGCTGCTTCTAAACCTGCTGTTTTTCAGAACTCGGGTGCACAGGATATATACCCTCTGCAGTCATTCAATAAAACTCTCATTCATCGTTCAGCATCAGACATGTACAAAAGTTATGGCACCACAGCTCTTATAAGATTTTTCTGACAATTTAGAATTTCAGTGGTCACTTTGGGGAATTTCACATCTTACATTTGAAAAGTTCAAAAACTAAATATTCCATGCACAATATTATCTTTTGATATGAAGAGGCTTCTAAAAGACAGGAAAACTCTAAAATTACTTCCCCAAAAGATGCCTTATAAAAGGCTAATAAAAATACAAAAATCTGTCCAAGCAGTGTGGCTCAGTGGTTGAGCATCCGCCTATGAACCAGGAGGTCATGGTTAAATTCTCAGTCAGGGCACATGACCAGGATGAGGGCTTAATCCCCAGAATAGGGCATGCAGGAGGTATAGCTGGCAGCAAGTCAGAGATTCTCTGTCATCATTGATAGATGTTCTCTCTCTCTCTCTCTCTCTCTCTCTCTCTCCTTCCCTTTCTCTTACTCTCTGAAATCAATTAAAAATATATGTATTTTTAAAAATCTTTTGCATATGTTTGTTTTGTACCTTGCCATGGCTCTTTTTAAGAACTATAATATTCTCCTCCTCTTATGTAATCCATCCCCAAAACTTCTTCCCTCCACACGATTGTCACAATCTTCTCATAAGGAAGAGTTAAAGTTCACAGGAAAATATAGAATTGTCCTATCAGTTTATAAAAAGTCTTGAACTGAATTCATCATTGTATAGAAACAAGACATAAAAAAAAATGATTAGAAAAGGCAGGCTGGATTGAAAACCAAAATGACATTAAATATATGCTTCAAAATTTGACCAAAGGTAAATATAAAAAGAGTATAAAAGTAGGAGAAGACCTCTTAGTATCTGTCACTAAGATGTTTGTTGCCAATATTGGTTGATCAATATTCAATGCTGTAATGTGGGGGAAATGTAGCTCCTAGACTATACAGGCCATCTCATTTCCGTCTTCAGAGAATATTTCACTTTCATTCAGGGCGAAATTATTACAACAGGCCTATCTACTTTCTTCATTGATGGTCTTAATCCTGACAAGAGATTCCTGAGTCCTTTCAAGATACTTTAATTTAGTAAAAAAGAAATATTAAACTCTAATTTAGAGCCTCTAGATAAACTCATGCACAAGTACATGTCTAAGTCGGTATGGTCAAGTATACCTGTAGTTATTATAAATAAATGGTCATTGAAAGAACAATTATCCTCCCTTACCTTGAAAGACAAAGTAGATAAAGGACAAACTTTGTCTGACAAAATGGCACTCCCCACCACCCCCTCCCCTCAAGGAATTAGCTGTTCTGATCAACCCACAATTTCCCTTAATAAAATAGGTAGACATTTCCGTACAACAGCAAATACACAATGTTCTATTACTGTCTGATGCTGTGTCTGTCCTCTCTACCATAAACCTATTACTTTTCCATCATTTGTCCTTGGAATAGAAAACAGGTTTGGGTTTTAGAAATAGGACTTTCTAATGACCCTCAGACTCTGTATTTGTCTCAGCCACTTCCTGCCTCTCTGAGTTTCTGAGGCCTCCAAATGACGTACCCTCTGCTGAATCTTTTTAGGATGGGCCTATTTTTCATAATGGGGCACTCCTATTAAATTTGGACCAGAAGGTCTCTTTCTGGAACATCCAAGAAAAAAATCCACGGACTATAATTTAATAATGTCATGGACTGATTATTTACCATCTGATGCTTCCCTACCAATGTCTCAGAATTTAAATCTGACCACGATAGCATTGGGGCCAAAGGAAGAGAAGGGCCTGAGGCATATAAAGGACAGTAAACCCTTACAGACTTCAACTAATCTCTTTCTTTGCTGAACTGAATCTAATGTTCATTTTAAAAAGGACTACTGAACCCATTGTCTAAGCCTCTCTCTGCCACACACATTGTCTATTGCAGGTTTTGTTTCTTTTTCTTCAAGTTTGGATGTTATTCTTGACTCTTCCTGGCTAATTACCAAAAGCTATCTTAGCGGATGGCTCAGTCTTTAAAGCACTAGTGACACTGGATTTCTAAATTTTCTGAATTGGCTAGCTCTATATCTGATCTGACAAAAACTGTCACAACCAACTATTTGTCCTGTGTCAATCAGTTAAATCTGAAATCAATTAAAGATTGTATTCTGTAACACAAAATACTTCTTTTTAAAAACCCTCTCCTGTTGAACTTTCCCATTGCCGTGAGTTTTTCTTTCTACTTGTACATGAAAGATCAAGATAAGTTTTGATGTTTTATTTCAACAGGACAATAAAAGTTAGAGATCATTGTTTATGGACCTCGTGGCAAAATCTATCCTCCCAATTATGCACAATTGCAGCAACTTCCCAATTAACAGATCTCCATGTAATCTCTTAGCCTCTTATGTCAGACATTTTTCTGCTAAAAGAATGAACTCCTACTAACCCTTGTTTTTCCCCTATACATGTTTCCATCCGTTGCTGTGAGATTCTGAACTTTACCAACCATTTTTCTCTCCTGGTGGATGGCACACCTGGGACAATCATGCACTTGCCAAGAAATGTTTTGGAATCGAACCTCCTTGAAATCTCTTTATATAACTCAGATTTAGATTTTCTTTTTGATGGCTTCTATTTAAAAGCTGAACAAAGAGGGTTTTAATCCTGACTGGCAAGTTTAACCCATTTAAATTATTTGAATCTAGCCTTCCAGAGACCACATCTGTAGTGGTTTGCCGAACTGTAGCTTTTACTATGACCATGATTTAGAGTGCAGAGAGCAAATGTCTATACAGACATCAGGTATCCCTTACAAGTATATAATGATTTTGGTATGCTTTGGAAGCAACATAGCCTCTTAATTGCAGTTGATATGCTTACTAAATATAGTACAACATAAAACCCTAGTAGATGCTTCCTCCGTGTGAGGCACACACTATAGAGCACACTGAAGAAGCAAAGGACATTTTTAGAGGATTATTATGCTAAATACGCTGCTTTAAAACAGATTTAGGTTATCCCCAAAGTTCAAACATCAAAGCCAAAACTAACTCTTGATTATTGGCATTGAGTCTTGAGTCAACTCTAATGTCAAGCTCTTGATCCTCAAGTACCACACAGGAAAATGTCATATTTTTTGCTACAACTAGATGGTCTTCTGGGGCAACAAGAAAACTGCTCAGTTTACCCTAAGATGCTAACATGGTGTCTCTTGAAAATGTTACTTTCCTTTCCACCATGGAAATAAATGAAAATTTAAGAACCATCATAAATATGCTTTGGTTGGACATTTTCAGTAACATTGAAAAGGATGTCCCTGGTACAGGTCTCACCTTTCAGTCCCACAGTATTAGGAAAACTACAAAGATTGGATATGAATTGGAGCTTAAATCTACAGGCTTTTACAGTAACTAAATTGGATATACTCAGATACACACCTCCCTACTGTTTTTATGATTCTATATGTATTTTCTGGTTGGAAAAATGTCTTTCCTTGCCA
Organism: Murina feae; assembly: GCA_004026665.1. NCBI lineage: Eukaryota > Metazoa > Chordata > Mammalia > Chiroptera > Vespertilionidae > Murina > Murina feae. Next base: position 4,357 of record PVJC01041072.1, on the reverse strand, counting down.
TAAATGAACTTATATGACAATTGAAATATTGAGAAATATGTACCCATTTGTATTATGAGAAAGAAAAGTTTTTTTAAAAAAATTAAAAATACATTTTGGCTTATGTGCTCCTGCCTCTATTATTTCAACTCCTCAGAGAAAATAAAATGAGTGTATAACACATTGAAGCTAAAGCTTGCAAGACTATCCAGGAACATCAGTTATCTTGACCCAAATTCTCATCGCCTTCAGATCTACTCCAACAGAAAACCCCGGTTATCTCCATGTGAACTGATCATGCAGCCGGGGGTCTAACCCTCTGCCTTTCGCTCTGCTCTTCCACAGGACATGATGACTGCATTTGTAGGGTCTTATTGCAGTATCCCCAAGCATGTCACCACATGTCAGAGTGGCTTTATCCTAGGATAAAATCATGACCGATGGCTCAGAGTCCTGGTTTATTGGCTGCATCACCAATGGGAGACCAATATTGAACCTGATTGACTGGAAGATACTGATAACCACAAACTGCAGTGAAACCCTAGGAAATCAACCTTTGTAAACATGTTTTCCAGTTAAAAAGATATAATACACCCACCTCCCGGATTTCTATACCCAAAGGAGATCTAATACTAAAAATATTTTAAGGTGTCCTAGCCAGTTTTGCTCAATGGCTGGAGCATTGGTCCTGTGGATTGAAGGGTCCCAGGTTCAATTCCAGTCAAGGGCATGTGCTTTGGTGTCATCTCATACACTAAAAAGTTGCAGGTTTGACCACCGATGCATGGGTTAGGACATATATATCAACAACTTTCTTTTTAAAAAAGTTAAGTTTCCCACTGAGTTGCCTTTTAAGAATTTTTATTGCTAAAACGAGATTTTAAAGGTTTTCTTCTATCTCAGTTCTTGGCACAAATCAAGAGGATAAACAAAGTTCCTGTAAAATCTGTAGATATCAAAGCTTTCTTCCCTACTGAGCCAGGTTTGGGACAAGAACTGCTTCCCTACTTAATACCAACAGTAAGCAGGACTTTGGCTAAGAGCTATTGTCCAAGACTTTCTGGTAACTTTCAAGTTAATACTTGTTTTCTCTGCTGATACTTTTTGGGTTTTCTCCAGAGGCTGATATGTTTCTAGCCACTCACAGATTCATGATTGAAATGCAACTGATCCAATTGCAAAGAAAATAGGCACAAGAAGCCACAATGGCTATTATCACCAATGAGTTTTAGATGGTCATCGGCAGTCCACAGAGTTTTGAACAAACCTAAATGCAGCTGAATGATGACACTTAGTCTCCCTTTTAACCAGGAGGGATATCTCTATGGTCCTCACATTCCCTTGACTTCTGCATCGGCTCCTTCCCATTCCTCTTGCACAGGACACTGTCTCTTGCACCTACTCTGTCCCTAATTTCTCAATAAAGTCAATTTGCTCAACCAACCACTGCTGACTCACGGGAACAATTTCTCCTCTTCCAAAAGTCTCCTATTCTTGATATTGCCAAATTCCTCCAAAAGTTTTAAAAAGTTCATCTTTATTTCCCAAGGTAGAAAACTCCTTCAGAGTTTCAAAACTGCAGTATTCTGAATGAAGGCAGTTGCCGTTAAATCCCTTCTACAAACTAGTAATCCAGTTTAACCAGTTTATTATTTCACTCCTTAAGCCTGTGCATAATGCAGCTGGTAATTTTCATCATCTATATTTATTTCTTTACTTCAAAAATGAATTCGGTATTCATTGCTTTCTCCATTTAATGGGGTCCTGTATTTTGCAAAGAATATAGGCTACCCTATCAGACATGCTGTATACATTAAGCCAGCAATCTATACATGAAGCCTTTTGATAACTAGAAAACATAAATTTGAGAAACAAGAATTATGCAGAATAGGTCTTTCTCCATTCCTCTGTTTCTAGAAGAGAATTAATAATACAAGTATCCTATTTTTGACCCATTACTGTAAATAGAGAATGAATTGCTGAAACAGACCAATATGGAATCATGGTAGAATTAAAAAAGTAGAATGGCCTTTTCTGACAACTTGTTAAACACAATGGAACCACTCAGAAAAATGCACATGAGCATTTACCTATATCTATCATTTACATGTAATTTTAGAGAGTTCACAGTCTGCTTGAAGTTAGTTCACATGTGGTATCCACAAGAATTTATTCTTATTTTGCCTGGAAGATCCCTAAAATTTTCTGTCATGAACCATGCTTCCATTTTGCAGTTGTTTTGTAAGCCTACTTTTAAAAATTCCTGGGTTGACAATAAATGAATAGTTTAAGCAACACCAGGAAATGCCCTATGTGTGTTCACTTCAAATGACTCACTTAATATTGCAATGAATATTTATTGATTCTCCCCAGAATTCATGGCACTATCACATAAAGGCTATTTGTTTTAGTATTCTCCTGTGCACATCTGGGCAGAGATTGATGAGAGACTTTCATTAATTCAAACAAAGTTGTGTGTTTTTTAATATAAAACCTTTCTGCAAAAATAAAAGTATGCACATTTAGAAGTCCACATTAGCAAATTAAATCATATAGCAAGGCTGAGATAATCTAATGAATGATATTCCCAAATCTGCTGTGTAGATAAGGGAATATTTGAATAAGAGAAGTTCAACTGAGCCCCACTCATTTATCTTTGTCACTTTTTAATTATCTTTATCATGCTGCTCCATTTTAACTATATCACTTATAAAAACTAGTACAAGAAAATAAATGTAGACAAAAGAAAAACAGAGGATGGCACATTAGCAGCTACCGTTCTGCATATATGAAATGCATTTAGATTCCCAGTTTAAACCCAAACTGTATACTGACACTGTTGTAATCCTATTTGTTGAAGTAATAGTGACAAGGCCAGTGTCTATAAGAATAAGGGCCTGGATAGACATTTAGGAGAAAACCATCATACAGGCAGAAAAATACTACATGTATCTTAGTTCAGTACGAATTCTGCATATGAGTAATAATCTGTATCAAAGAAGGGGAAAAAACCAAGTAGCATTTGGGGAGACAGAACCTCTATTCGGGACATTATTATCCTTATGATGTTCAATGACAATGGTCACTGGGGGAAAGGGCTATTGCTTATAGAGGAGCTCTTAGTAGGTACAACATGAAAGGAGTTTAGATCAGGAGCGGAAAAAGGAGCAGAAAGAGTATTGTATTGTCTTTACATAGGTATATCCACAATTGTACCTGACTTGAGCACACAGACATTTTAATTTCCTTTTATTGAGGGAGAAATGGATGGAATTTCATTAGTTGTAGGTAGATATGAGATCCAGAGATATATGGTTTATTGCTTAAGTATATCTGGCACAAATATATATCAGTGATTAAATAGTGTAAAAATTCTAATCTCATATTACATGAGTAGTTAAATAATAGATATGAATTAATTACTTATATGTCATATACATATATTGTATAGGTATACGGAATTATTCTTGCCATTCAAAGACTTAACATATGGATGGAACAATAATTATATATTTACCCAACAAATATGTTTATCTTCATGCCATATGCCATTCCTGTCAAATAATGAACACATAAAAAATAACTTAAGTATAAAGCAGTTTGGTATATTGGATACACCAAATCATGCTATTGAAATAAGAGATATATTGGTAGTATGGTGAAACAAAAAATTGTAAGTTCATATGCAAGTTTTGACACTTACCAGTTTTATAAATTTTGAAAAACAACTTAAATTCTGTGACTCTCACTTATCTTATGGCTGTAATAATTTTACATGAGGTTGTGGAATTAAATAAAATTATAATTATGACAGGAAATATATTTATTTAGCCTTGTAAAAAAGTGAATACACTAGAGGCCCAGTGCACAAATTTGTGCACAGGTATGTTTCCTCAGTCTGGCCAGCGATCGGGGCCATTGGGGCCAGTTGACTGGGGAGAGGGACTGCGGGAGGTTGGCTGGCCACAGGAGGTTGGCTGTAAGAGCACACTGACCAGCTCCTGCGTTGAGTGTCTGCCCGTGGTGGCCAGTGCACGTCATAGTTGACAGCTGGTCATCTGGTCATCAGGTTGTCCATCGTCCGGTCATAATGGTCACTTAGGCTTTTACATATATAAACATATTACTTAGGTGTCTGTATCTAACATACCACCTAATATGTAATAGCTACAAAATAAATATCTAAACTAATAAAAGCGAAATATTAAAATTAACCGTTTCTTCGGGACGGCCTAAGCCACGCCCACCAACCAATCAGAGTGACTGTATGCAAATTAGCCCAGCCAAGATGGTGGAGGCCGCAGCCCTGGGCTCCGCCATCTTGGGAGACTGGGTCCTGGGAAGGTATCTGGGGCCCTGGGCCGCCAGATGCCTTCCC
>PVJC01041071.1:0-15508 GCA_004026665.1 Murina feae | reverse complement strand
ATGGGGAGGGGGAGGGGGAGGAGGAGAAAAGCAAACTGATATTAAGTCACTCTCCGCATCCTATAAGATTAGATGACCATGAAACAATAATTTCTAAGCTTTGAGGAAAATCTAATTTCAACCTCCAATTCCACCCCCAAATTATCAGTTAACTCTGAGGACAAAATAAAGATACTTTTGGACCTGCAAGCGTTTAGGAAAGTTTACCTCGGCATCCTCTTTGAAGAACCATTTGACTGCTCCAGTAAATGAGGAGTCGAATTAGAAAGAATGTGTGTGATTCAGGAAAGACAACAGCAATAAGTCTGTTAAAGGATCGTCTTGATCACTCAGGTGACCAGGAGAGTCAGGAGCAGGGAAGCAGAAAGGAAGAGGCCCTCGGAGAAAGATATCCAGAAATCAGGAAAATTTGGAGACTTGACACTTTGAGAAGAAGAAAAATGTTAGGATGAGACAAAGACAAGGGGGAAAAAAAAAGACAACCAATAATTCCAAAGGGGGAGGAAGCTATGCGAAAAAGAAAGGACCTGCAAACCAGGTGAACTATTTGCCATAATGTTGTAAAGCTCTGTACGAGGCACAGCTAATTTTGTTTATTGGGAAAGCTTTCTGCTGTAAAAGTAATTGAAGTCAAGAGAACACTGTGAAGCAAAAGACCACTGGGGGTAGAAGGGCCGTGTTGTGATGGGAAGGGTAGGGGTAATAACCTTAAGGTGGTAACTTCATCTTATAAAAGAGATGGTCTCAACTGCATTAAAAAATAAAGATACGATATAAAAGTAATGGAAGAGCTGACTTGCAGTGGTGAACACAATAAGAATATGGGTGATGTTTTATAGAATTGTACATCTAAAACCTATATAGTTTTATTAACCAATGTCGCCCCATTAAAGTCAATGAAAAATAAAAGAAAGTAAATTTTAAAAAGAAAATAACCAAGAGAGGAGCTCGAAGGGACACACCGATTACGTCACTACAGCCAGCGTGTTGAGAAAAAGTCAGCTCTCTGAGCAGCTCTGGGAGATGTGGCCCACTAAAGGAAGGGACTGCACAAGGACAGGAGGCAGATCTGCCCTCCAGGACATGGATCCAACACAGCGAAAAGGCTAAGGGAGCTTCTAGAATGACGTGAAGGGAAAGCCCAGGACAACAGCCAGGCAGCAGAGAGCACACCAGTCCCAGTGGGTCAGGAGGATAAAGGAGCCCTCCAACCAAGAGTCTTCTTGAAAGCGAGATTGCCTGATGCGCTCAAACAAATCTGGAGGAGATTTGCAATTACAGCTGAGAGTTTCTGTATGAATTGCTGATAGACACACAGAAAATGAGGGGAAAAATAAAAGGCAATTATAAACTTCAGAGGAAACAAATTTGTGCAAGATGAGGAGCATGATCATGACTTACCTATTAATGAAATGTATACTCTGATATTAACAAAAAGCTTGAGTAGTCATTTCACAAAAATGCTGAGTCACTTTGGAGGAATTGAGGTAGTGAGGGTGAGTGTGTGTGTGTGTGCGCGTGTGTGTGTGTGTGTGTGTGTGTGTGTGTGTAAGGGTGGGGAGAAACCAAGATCTGACTCAGCAGGAAAGCAAAAATTAATATGTAAAACCCAAAATAACAAAACCATAATATAAATAAGTTTGTTAAAAAAATATGGAGATACACAACTGCAAAAACCACGTGGAACAGACAGGTCTTCTAGGGAGCGTTTTACCGTGAGAGTAGAAATGGGTAGGAAACTGGTGTTTTTTATTTCAAGCCTCAGAGAATTACCTAACTTTTAAAAATTATGTACACGTACCCTAACTTGAAACCAAAAGTTAGGCTAAAAATTATTATATGCTATGGCTCAAGCAACGAACTATATTCACTTAGCTTTGAGACAACTGGGAAACATTGTTCCTTCCAAGCAATGCTCCCTGGCCCTGGCAGGCGTCCACTGTTGCGGGGCGAACCAGGGGGGCAGCCTCGAAACCAAGGGCTAAGCGGAGGGCAGCCGCGAGGCTGGTGCCGGCCTCATTAGGCGATGTCCCCTCTGAAAGCTCCGTGCCCACGATAATGACTGTAAACTGTGACTCTCGAGGACCTCAATTAGACACGTCCTTCCTTCCAGGTCATAACCGCCTGGTGGCAGCCCGGCCAGTGAACCCGTAAACACTTGAGAAGAAGTGAGGGCCCGTCTAACCGAAGGCATGGAAATGCAGCTCAGAGTGGCTTCCCCTACAAGCTTAATTACAGAGGCAACTCCTGCAATTCAGGGCTGAGGAAACACACTGTGTACCACAGTTGTTGAGTTGAGGGCCACGGGGTGGAGGAGGGATTTTAACATCTCCAGTGAGTACAAGAGATCCTCTAGCTCTGGGGGGTCCATCAGCCTCACCTGACGGTATCCACGAAAATGAAGTGAGACGAATACCATGTGGAGAGCTCTCAGCGCTCTGACGAGTGAACAGCAAGTGCTGGGGGCTGAAGCGCCTTCAGGTTGAAGTGCTTCCTTCACGCATGCGCTTGGCAGGGATCGAGAAATGCACAAACATGGCTCTTTGTCCTCCTCCCGGGAGGAGCAGCCTCCCCCGTTGGCAGGTAATAGCGTGTGGGCTGCACATGGAGCAAAACGCAGTGTAGAAAAGTGCTGAACAAGAAAGTGCTTGCCCGGGGCGTGCAATAATGTGGACATGTGTCCAAAGTCACTGTGCAAAAGCTCAGCCCTCTGTCCATCTATGTCTCCTGTTAGGAGCTACCTGGTGGCTAGAGCTGCGACGTTTTCAGACTGTGTACTTCGTTGGAATTTTAAACACTTCTAACTGTGAATGCATGGGAGGCACTGAAAATGGCGGTTTTAAAGACTTGAAACAGACCCAGCGAGACATCTTAGCTGAAGGCAGCATTTTCCTGAATTCTACTTTGTAATAGGGATGCACTGTGGTCTTCGGTGGAGCCTAGAAATCTACCTCCATCTTGTTTTAAGGTAAGCCAAAGGAAAGGGAGGGAGGAAGAGAGGGAGGGGAAGAGATAAGGGAGGAAAAAAGAGAAAAAAACAAAAACCTCTTGGTTGTAGAATAGTCCAATAGACTTCTGTGGACTCCCCATTTACAGCTGTAAGAGAAAAAAAATCAGGAGGCAAAAAAAACAAACAAACAAACAAACACCCACCTCCATTCCCCCGCAGGCACTAACTCTCAACATTTTCCCTCACAGCCTTCAATGTAACAGCATCCAGCAATTTTCCATAATTTCAGTACCGGCCAAGACATTGAAACGTGCAGAGATAACAAACAAAAACACGCCGGTATCCGCGCACAGGTGTAGCTCACCGCGCAGAGAATTTTCTGCGGGACTCAAAACGATGGCCTTCAGTCACCCGTGCCTCCAATGCGTGCTGCTTTTCCTCCTTGTTCTACTGAGTGTGTCCTGGGCTGACGCCACAGACAGCCCAGAGAGGGCCTCGACCCCCGTGGGTCTCAAATGGTTGGCTTCCAGGTGGTTTTGACTCTGACTTCAGAGTCCTTCAGGTTTCCGTGGTGAATCTGCTCCAGCATCATCCCGCTCCCCTTAGGGCTCTGACGTCACAGGGACACCCAAGGAATTGCGGAGTTTGGGCGATTTTTTGTAAACGAGCCCTTTATGTCTTGTTCCATTAGCAAGACGTAGTTCATCTCCCTAAGAAGCCCCGTGGGTCTAATTCTGGGAGAGGGTGGCCCACAGGTGGACACTGGAAACCTTGAACCCACATGCCCCCCAGGTTACAAACCAGGCACAGGGCTCCCCAAACCACGCACAGGCTCCTGGGACCCCTGGTGGCAAGCCTGCCATGTTCTCTAACCCACTATTTTTAGTTTTTTAACGGTAATCATTTCCACAGAGCCATGGACAAGATCCAAAGGCTTTCCTGCAATTTCCAGGTTTTACAATTGCTTGTCTGGGAATTTTATGGGGAAGTTTCGAAGAGAAATGAAGAAACAGCTTGGCAGGAGGGCCGAGTGGCCGGGATGGCGCCCGAGGTGGAGAGCTACTTGGCAGCGCACGGATCCTTGGCATCCTTCCTCCAGGGCCGCAGGGACCATCCAGGCCGGGCTTGGGCATCTGCCCAGAATCGCTGAGCCCAGCCTCATTCACATGCCGCTCATTCTTGGCAGGCGAGATCCACAGGCATCCGTCTGCGTGCGTCCTCTCTCCCTCCCTGCCCGCCGCGAGGATTACACACTCTGGTTCACAAGGACACCTATGCCATTCTGTTAACCGGCGTAACCCCGATAAATTCAAAAAATAAAAGCATGCTTTTGCAAGACTCAAGCAGATCTACTAAAATAAAACACGAAATTCTTCATTTTTTTTTTTTAAAAAAGGAGCATAGCTCTAGGCTGCTTGGAAGGCCAGAGGGGACCCCCTGGGGTCTGAACCTGCTGGCTCCTCTCCTCTGGTGGGAATGACCTCACCCAGGCAAATTCTTATGGCTGGGCTGCACTTCCCTTGGGTCTCTCTGTAACAAAAGTGTTTCCTTTATCTCTCCCAGGCAAACCAGGGACAGGTCAGTTCCAGGCTGGGAAGACCAAGAGGGGGAACCTTCCAGAGTTTCAAAGCCAACTTCTGGGCCTCAAAGGAAGCAGGGACAGTGCCCGGGCTGGCGGGAGCTTTCTAACCTCGGCTTCTGGTGCCTCCTGGCCTGGACCCCAAACCCTGATGATCTGCCTTTCCTCCTCCAGACCTAGTCCTCAAGCAAACGCCCGCCAGAGCTGATGGCAGGGTCTACATAATAAACGTCCAACCTGCAAAGAATTTATGAGTTTATTTGAGCCAAACAGACGACAATTGCTGGGAAGCAAAATCTCAAGGAACTGAGAAAATGCTCCAGAAAATGGCAGTTTTACCACTTATTTTACACATCAGAATCAAAGCAGTAAACATAAGGCAGTTCCATGAAATCCATTGGTGATAGATTACAGAGGCAGGGGAAAGCCAAGCAGGAAATCTCTGGGACTGGATAAAAAGCAAAATGAATAAACATATACTTCCTTTATGCAGGTGGCTGCAGGATAGTTAACAGTCAACAATTAACACAATATCAGTAACAATGAGGGGTTCCGTGGTCCCCTATTCTGGTGGATGCTTGTGCCCTAAAGAAGGGGGGAGGATGACCTTGACATTCCAAAGGTGTGTTATTGTAGATGCACAAAGACAACACTTAAGACAGAGATTGACCTTTGTCAGGGAAGGTACTGGGCTGGGACATGACGACCCACTGTGACCTTTTAGAAAATTTCCTTTCGAATCATCCTATGTGGTTGCTCTCTGTCTCTGAGTTTGTAAGGCCGCATGCAGGCCTCCCCGGAGCTTGTCAGGTTTAGTTTGTGGCCCCTTTTTTCCGTGGCTCATTAGGGCCCTTCCCACTTGGGCAGGGGCAAGCTGAGAGCAGCAACATGGAGCTTTCTGTTTACTCACTCACTATGGACACTGGGCCAGGAGCTGCGGTTTCCATGTAGCATCGTCCACCCTTTCAGCAACTGCTCTGCACACCCAGGTCTTTGGTCTGCGCTGCAGGAGATGCTCAGGCATTTAGGCCATGCCTTTCCTCAAGGTCTGGTCTGTGTGACCAAGGAGGACTGCCGGCATTTTCTTTCAGATGCTTTGCAAACGTTTAATAATCCTGCCATGCCCAGTGCTGTTGGCACTTAACCAGCTTCACCTGCACCAGGCCGTTTAGATCCCTGGATGGCTGGGAGGCGGGCACCATCATTGCTCCGAGTTAGAGGTGAGGCAGCGGAGAGGCTCAGTGAGGCTGAACAATTCACCCAAGGTCACAGAAGGTCAGGGTGAGCCAGAGGAGGACCTGCTGCACCCCAATAACATCTCCTACTGCCTTCCCAGAGGGATACTCAGTGCAAACCACAGCCACCCCAGAAACCGACACTCCCGGCCATTTTACCTCCCCACTTTGCTCTGGTTACAGGATGAACCTCATCCCCCTTCTTCCCTTCAGCATCCCCTGTCCCTCCCCTTAGCCTGTAAAGATACCCAGAGAGAATGACTGCTTAGGCACCAGCCAAAGTAACACCAGTTTCCCAGCTGGCTTGAACCACATTTCTATTAGCAGCCCCTGACGTGAAGGCATTCCTTACGGCAAGTTCCCTCTCTCTGTGATTTCAACCTCCTCCCAAAATTTCACAAAATCACAGCAGATCCGCCCTTTGGGAAGCTCTGGAGCAGCTCCATTCCGATCCAGGCCAGCAAATTAACCTGCATGTCGAGCCGAAGCTACAGACCTGCCTCCTCTTCGAAGTCATTCCTGTTCCATCCAAAGCAGTGTTTCTCGGCTCTAAAAGTTAGGAAGGGGTGGCGGGAGGAGGGTAGCAAAATGCCCCAGTCATCTGCTCGAGACCTTGCTACACTCTGTCAATGAATGAGAAATTAAAACGGCTTCCGAATGGAACATTCAACACCTCAGAAAGACACATTCTGGAGAAAAACCTTCGCTTGTGAAGAATATCCCAGTCTTTCACCTCAAGGGCCCCAGGATGCCCGCCATCTTCGATCCTCTAAATTTAGCTGTTTTCAGAAACATTCCAGACAGCAGGCTAATTTTTATTCCCTGGAGAGGCTCCTGCAGTTGGACTGTATGTCCCGAAGAATGTCAACTTTTAAGGAATAGCCAGAGCCTTGCCAAGACTGTGAGCCAGATACCAGCTCAGCTGGCTGACTTTAAACCTGTGCAAATTACTCACTGTCCCTTAGAGAGGAACCTCAAACTTTCCTATATCCTGCTCATAACGCAAGCGGTAAGGCCTGAGCAGGTAATACGGTCAAGGCCCCCTTGCAGGGAGCAAAGACGAACCAGGTGTGGGCCCTGCCTTGGCAGCTAGTGCAAGAAAGAGGACACGATGCTACCTAATATCCAATAGGGTGTGTATGTGTGTGCATGCATCTCTATGTGTGTGTGCGCATGCATGTGTGTGAGGGGGTGTGTAGATGCATGTGTGCATGTGTGTATGCATGTGTGTGTGTGCGTATCCATGTGGGAAGCGGGACACTCCAAGGACAATTTCTTGGAAAAGCAGCATTTAACCTATGACTTAAAACTCCAATTAATTTTCCTATTTTTCAATGTCTCCTTTTTATTGCTGTCAAACTGTTTTGTGATAAATAACCATCGAGCTGGAGACGGTGAGTAGGAGATGAAGTCCGATGCTCTGAGATGCCACAAGGACCAAGGCCTGGAAACCAGAAGCCCAAGGTGGATCGTTGAGGGGAAAACATGTTAACATCTTACTTTGAAAACCTCTGTTCCTCAGCTTTACGGTGTGTGAGCACGCCAAGAGGAGAACAGATTTCTGCCACTGCCCATGGAAGGTTCACTGAGGTGAGACAGGGACCTAAAATAGTGGCTGAGCACAACTGAGTCTGACTGTCGGGCTCAGACACCAGCTCTGCTGTGTCCTACCTGCGTGACCCCGGGCAGGGCACGTGACCTTTTTGAGTTTCAGTTCTCTCGTATTTGATTTGAGAATAATAGTGTCTGCATCATAGGGCTGCCAAGAGTCAATGAGATAATTCGCCTGAAAATGGCTTGCAAGTTGCCTGGCAGACAGGAAATGTCCCGTGAATGTCGGTAGTTGTTCCAACATCTGGGGACAGTCCTTTGAGGCCGTGTCTTCATGGATCCATTATCCGATCATGTTGACCTGGGGGATGTTTTTATTTAACCATGTAGTTTAATAAAAATAGGCAGTGATGCCCATATTCTACCCCTTTTCTCCATTTTACCACTTTATATTACCCAGGTCTGATCTTCTGCAGAGTGGAACCCCAGGCACAGAGATGAGGAAACTAACTCCGATCCCATTCCCCCATTGGAGAGCAGTGGCAGCAGGCTAAATTCTAGAACTCCTGACTTGAATCCACTTAGTTTTCCACCGGTTAATACAATCTATTCTATATCTTATTGTCACCATTGTATGAATTAGGATTCATTTTGTAATATAAAGAGAAATATGAAATGCGTTGCCTCGCGTAATGAACAAACAGCCCACACTAGGTTTTCAATCCCAGGGACTCAGAGGTGTGATTATCATATGTGCTTCTCCTTGTGGCTTGTCCTGAGGCTCCACATAGGAGCAAATGGCTGCCTGTATCCCCTGGCCTAGATTTCAAGAGGCATTCTGAATAAACCATCTTGGGTCCACATGCCCATGGAATGTTCACCGAGGTGAACACTTCTATTATAGAGAAAGGGCAAATACCAATATTAAAATATTTCCTCTAATTAATCCCCTTTTAATGTGCACAAATTTCGTGCACTGGGCCACTAGTTTTCCAATAATTGGAATAAAAGAAAATATTCAGTGTCACATCACAGGATATAGCCTGACCCCAGGGTCATCTTGGTGCATGTCTGTTCCTATTGTGATAGGCCTGACCCCACCTTAGTGATAGGTAAAGAAGCATAACAAACAGGGTGTCAGGTAGAGGAGGAGTGACTAGAAGCCATGCTATATAATAAAACCCTAATATGCAAATCGACCGAATGGTGGAATGACTGGTCGCTATGATGCGCACTGACCACCAGGGGGCAGACACACAACACAGGACCTCCCCCCTAGAGGTCAGTGTGCTCCCACAGGGGTAGCGCTGCTCATCCAGAAGCCAGGCTCACAGCTTCCAAGTGCAGCAGTGGTAGCGGGAGCCTCTCCACCTCTGTGGCAGGCGGACATCCCCCGAGAGGTCCTGGACTGCGAGAGGGTGCAGGATGGGCTGAGGGACCCCACCCCCATACACAGATGTTGTGCACCAGGCCCCTAGTGTCATATAAAGAGCAGTTAAAGAGACCAAGTGTGTCAATCCCGGGTTAGAGAAAAGAAGACCAAGGGGAGACATGGTACCCATCAGAGGTACAGTGGACAGTTTTCAATTTTGTTTCCCAGCATGCATTCTTCCTTTCTGTGGGAATAGCATCTGGTTTTATTCTTGGGAGATGCTTTCTTCCATCTCATTACATGTTGTTTGAGCGGCTTCCCTTCCTAGCAGCAAGGATATAGCCCATGATCCAGGTTTAGGCCAATCAGTTCCATCCACTCTCCAGGCCACAGTCCCAGGTGGTGGTGGAAGCTGGTCTTTGGGCCCATCAGCCCTCCTGTGATTGTGGCTGAGCCGGGGTGCCCAGTCCACAGGACACTGGGAGCATCCCTCCTCAAGGACCCGCCATGGTTCGGTTCTCTGTGATTTCTGAAGTCCACCTCCTCCCGCCGCTGATTCAGTGTGAGTTGAGAGAAATGAGGGAAGGATATAAATGGTCCCTATGGATAATCCTAAACCAACCAATCAGGGAATGACACACTGCCCTGTCCTTCAAAGGAACAATTCTAAAACACATCCTATACAGCAGGGGCGGGGCACCTTTCTTCCTGCCAAGGCCCACTTGGATGTTTATAACATCATTCGCGGGTCATACAAAGTTATCAACCTAACAAGTAGCCTGCTATATTCGGTCTAACATTTAATTAGCTCACCCCTAATGCCTTGGCAAGTCCAGACCAAAGGATTTTTCAGGCTTTATATGGCCTGCGGGCCAGACATTCCCCACCCCTGCTCTACAGTGTCTGAGGGTCCCCACTGGGGTGGAGCTGCACTTGTCCATAGCCATGACCAGTTCAATAACATATCCTTTATTGTCTTCCCTCCTTCGCTCATTTATGTCTTAAATTAACTACCTGTGCTCCAGTCCTTGTCACAGGCTCTGTGGATGGGTAGGACCCAAACAAAGTCATGAAGGAGTAGGTATATTATTCCACTTGGGCCAATGAGAGAATGCACATTCTGCAATTACGAAGGAGCCTTGGGATCTGGTGTCATTAAAAAAAAAAAAAAAAAAGAGCCTGCCTTTGTCAGAAGCCACTGAGGAGAGCCTGAGGATGGAACCAGCTGGGACAGAGCCTGGCAATACCCAGAGCCTGAATCAAGCCGTACCTGCAGCCGATCCTAAATGGAGGTTTAAAAGATATGTCCCTTTTTGCTTAATTCATTGGAGGCATTTTTTCCCCTACCACATTCGACCAAAAGATTCTGAAATAAAGCCACTGAGAAGAACATTTCAAACTATTAGCACTATCCAGCAATCAAAAAGCCCGCCCTGAAAAGTGCTGAGCTCCTCATGATCGGACAGATTCAAGTAGAGCACAATCAAATGTCCACCTGAGGTGCTGCAGAGGATTTTCCTTCCACAAAGAATTGGTTTGAAGAGTTAAGGAGGCAAAACTACGCAAATTCTAAGATCCATTTAAACTCTTTGGTATCAGACTGACGAATAAAAATCAATGAATCGGTGCAAAGCTATCTGGCTAAGGAGAGACCAAGTGACAGTGTTTCCCATTTTGACCTCTGAGCCAGTGTTTCTCCTGCCCTCTCCCTACCCTCTGGCAATTTGGATTGCTGACTCTTATTTAAAGATTTTCTGTTCAGATGCATAAAGTGCACCCTTCTCTACTTGTATCACTGAATTGACAGGACAATCAGCATTCAAAGCATTAATATAAGGACCGCCCCCGCCCCCCCCTAAAAAAAAAAAGATGCTTTCACTGAGGAAGAATCAGCCAATCTCAGAGACAGTGAAAGAGAGACTCACAGCTTTCTGGCTACTGAAATAACTCCAAACAACGCCTTTGCAACGTCTTAGAGGTAAGCCTAAATTGTCATCGTGATGGCAGGAAGTTCAGATGTATTACACACAGGTTCACAGTTCTCCCCCCCTCAAAGACCTGCTCCAGCCAGGCGAGCCACATTAATATTTATTTCTGCAGGATTAGCACGCATTAGCCAAATGAGAAAGGCAGGAGGAAATAATTGGTCTCGGAACTTTTTCTGCTAGACCTGTTAATGGTGAAAAACATATGCAGAAACTCTTATTTTAAAGGGGCACCATCTTATATTGCATGCACAACGAGCTGACGGGCATAGTGAGCAGGAGCAAAATGCATCAGGTCCCACGGAAGGCTGCATGGAGGGGTCCAGCCACGTGTCCCCACACTTGGGAGGAAAGACCACAATGGTGGGCTCCGAGCTACAGGAAGGAAGACTGGAAACCGGGAGAGAGGTGGTGTCTCTTTAAACTCTCGGCCAGAGGAAAACAGCTTTCCATCAGAAAGCACTGATTCAGTTATGGCCAGCAGAAACAAAATTAAAAAAAGAGAGAGAGACTTACCGACTGTCTTAAAATATAATTGATATGGTTTCTGAATCTTACTCATCTAGAGAACGCCTGTCTTATATGTTATCACATGTGCTCGCGCCATGCACTTTCTGTCAATTATCTGCACACGTCAAATGCGACCAGGGCTGCCTCTCTTTTTTAATTTATTTTCTCTGATCTGGTGAGCTTCATCCACCAGGTAGCAGAAATGAGAAATGTTTTCCTTTGCACAAAGGCCAGTATTTCAGCAAACTTGCAAATGGATAGAAACACACACACATTCTCTCTCTTTCTCCTATCTCATCTTTTCCAACTGATGGCCTTCCTTGTCCCGGGGGCTGCTGGGAAAAGGGAGAGGTTTGTAACACCTGTCACAAGGAACGTGGAGAGGGTGGATGTGATGTCCTGAGTGAGCTCCAACTGGATGCCTCCCCCTCGAGGCTGCAGCCCCAGCCTCCTGTTAGCTCTGCAAAGACCCAGCGCGGCTCCACCGAGGGGCAGCCAGCTCAGAGCTGCCCCCTTTGCCAATTCTCTCCTTGGAAAGCGGAGGACCTGGGGAGCAGGTTGAGGCACGTGGCTCTCCCGCCTGCACATCCCATTTCATCAAAAGATTTTTAGGATGAGCAGTGTGTCTGCTAGAGAGGGTCACGGGGATCAGAGTGTTAGGGGGATGGGAAACGACAGAACAGGGGCTCAAAAGCTAAAGTGTGGCCAGCTGCTCTGTCATCCGGCCTCCAGTCAACTTCACGTGATTAATTGAGGATGCAGTTTCTCTCTTATCCAGGATGAAGGTGGGGCGCAGAAGACCCTGCAGCACTTTCCAACCAACCACAGATACCGATGAAAGCACAGCCTCTATGGCTGGTTTCCCCGAGTGAGAAACAGCCCGTCGCTCTGAGCACTGAGCCTCCTGGCTTCTGGCTTCGTCGCAGCTTCAGCGTGATGGGAGCTTTTCCTTCCGTATTACCCCAAGCACTGGGACCGGAAACAGCTGAGGCTGATGCTTTCCGAGGCCATCAGGACGCTTCCATAGGCTCCCCATCACCTCTGAAATTGTTCTCAGATCCAGCAGGTCCTCTATTAGCCCCCTTCCTTGCTCTTTTTCTTTGCAGCCTTCACTGTAAAATAGTTTCGTGTCTGGGCAATGAAATCAGACTCGCCTAAAGGGCAAGGAACAACACATAACCATAAATTGAAAACTCGCAGATTGGAAAGAGGTCGCTGGAGGCAGAGATGGTGGAAAATCTGAAGATTGAGGGAGCTGTCAGCACTCTCTAAGACCCAGCAGGGGCACTGGAGGGTTTTGGGAGGGATGTCAAGACCAGCGGTTGGTTGGAAGAGCTGAGGTTGACTGACAGATCCATCATTTGAAAGCTGTGTGACCTTGGGGAAATCACCTTACCTCTCTGGTCCTCCTTTTTTAATTTTTAATTTTGTGTACGTGTGAAATAAGGGTGACGTGTTTATACCGTATATCTTATAGGCGAGTGTAAAATTCAAAGGAGACCTTTGGGCAGTGCATGCCCTGCACAAGGAAGGAAAGCACATCGGGAAAGAACAGGAGAAGCCTGAGGGCGGGAGGGAGATGTCACTTCCTCCTTTTCAGCTTCGGTGTCTTCATCTTAAAATGAAATCAGTGACGTCACCAGCTCTGGGTGCCTTTTGCCTTTATGATGACAAGAAATAGCAAACACAAGACCTTGCAGCTGTAGTGAGTGGAGAAGGAGCTGTGTTGACCAGGGCGGCCTCCCCTGGGAGCCCCCTGGGCGAGAGAGAGGTCCTCCCTCTCATTTCATTCCCACCGCAGCCGCTTCCTAAGGAATCCCATCCTCACTTGCCATTGGTTCTAAGCCTCACCAGATAATCCAAGAGGAGATTATCTCAAAATCCTTAGTTTATTAAGATACTTTTGCCAAAAAAAAAAAGGGCATAATTCATGTAGTTAGGTCATGGACATATCTTTTTAGGGGTTACTATTCCACCCACTACACTCCCTACCCTCAGACATTTTGCCAACGTCAGAAGACATTTTTTTTTTTAAATTAATCCTCACCTGACAATATTTCTCCATTGATTTTTAGAGAACGGAAGGGAAGGGGAGAGAGAGAAACATCGACGTGCGAGAGACACATTGATTGGTTGTTTAACGCATGTGCCCTGACGGAGGCTGGGGGATGGAGCCTACAACCAAGGTACGTGCCAGTGACTGCAATTGAACCTGCTCTAACCACTGAGCAACCGGCAAGGATGTTAGAAGACATTTTTGATTGTCATGACTTGGTGGGGGAAGGAGAGGAGAGAGCTATTGGCGTTGGGTGGGTAGAGACCAGGATGCTGTTGAATATCCTACAGTGCACAGGACGGCCCCACCACAAAGAATTACCCGGCCCCAATGTCCATAGCTCCAAGCTTGAGAAATGATGCCTTCAAGCTTTAGCACCTGCTTCTCTCTCTTTCTCAGAGATTCTCCCACCACATGCGCCTCTGGGTGGCCCTGTCTTGTTACTGAGGCCTCACCACAGCTGGACCGGATCATTCTACCCAAAAGTTGGGTCAACCGGTGAACCGACACTGACACATTATTGCCCCCTCGCCTCTGCTGTTCCAGGCTGGGGTGGCTTCAGAGATTCGATGGGAATCACCTCTCTGTTCATGTACTTGTTTGCATGTCACCCCCTCTCCCCCACCGGCACACACACAGCAGCCTGACCACGGGTTCCATGAGAACGGGACCCGTCTCTTTCAGAACCGCATCTCCATGCCAAAAAGAGTGCATGCCCTGAACTCCTGCTGGTGGAGGATGGGTGAACAAGTGAATATCCAAGAAGGGGGTGGTACCCACAGGCACCATCCATGCCAACCACCTCCTGCAACTTTTCAGCCTGGTCATGCCCTCTGGGGTTGTGCTGGGGCTTCAGGGACAGAGAGGAGCCACCAGGAGATACATCAAGGTCTCCTTTTGCAAAAATCTCAGAGAAAAATAAAATATTTTTCTCCTCCCTCTGGCGACCTCCAATCAATGCAAGGGTTTAATGTATATCTACTCTGTGCTCTGGGTTGTGGTAAGTGCCATGATACACAGATGAAGTTGAAGGCACTATCCGTGTTCACTAAGCCTAGATGGGAGTTAAGGAGACAAAACTTAACATAGACAAGACAGGATTTGACATGTTGGCAGGCCAAGTGGGCTGGAGGAAGCACGCTGCGACACAGAGAAGGGTGACATACACTGGCAGCTTAAACGGCACTGATTTCTCACAGTGGGAGGCTGAGAAGTCCGAGATGAACCCTCTTCCTGCATTACAGATGGCCAACTTCTTGTTGTGTCCTCACATGGCAGAGAGAGCCAGAGGAAGCAAGCTTTCTCATGTCTCTTCTTAGAAGGGCACTAATTTCATCATGGGGGCCACATCCTCATGACCTCATCTAAACCTAACCACCTCCTAAAAACTCACTTCCTAATACCATCACACTGGGGGTTAGAGCCTCAACATACAGCTTTGTGGGACACAGACAAGTCACAGCAAGGGCTGAAGAAGTCATCATAGAAAAGGTGGGCCATGACCTTGGCCTTGGTCCGGACGGGATGGCGAGGGTTTGTACTGGGGGAGAGCCCTCCCAAAGGGCAGTCACATAAGTGTGGTCCTTGAGAGATGGAGGAAGAAGCCAAGGCCACTTGGGAGCTGGTGATGTGGAGGCCTCAGCAACATGGAAGGTTTGAGGTGGAATTCCAATTACATTCTGCCCGTGACCATGGGGTCAAGAGGACGTGTATCACTCAAAGCTGTTCTGGTGTGACTAGAGGCGTTTTTAAACACTTGAGCTTTATAGAGCAGTTTCGGGTTCACACGAACATTGAGGTGAAGGTCCAGAGATTTTCCCCATACTCCCTGACTGTACTCATGCACAGACTCCCCCATTATCAACATCTCCATATCCCCCGCTAGAGTAGTCCATTTGTTCCAGCTGATGAACCTGCACGGACACTTATTAGCAACCAACGTCCACAGTTTACACCAGGGCTCACTCTTGGTGCTGGACATTCTGTGGGTTGGGGCAGACGTGTAATAACATGCATCCATCAGTATAGTATCACACAGACCAGTTCCACTGCCCTGAACGTCTCCTGTGCTCCTGTTGTACCCAGAAGTCGTGGCCCCCAAAGACCACGAGTGAGCCCCAAAACCGCTGCAAGAACATGAGAGCTTTATTATACAAGTTAACTTGGACTCCCCACTTGCCCACCGCACAATGGCGCGACGGGGGAGGGAGTGCCGGTTTCAGGCAAAACCAGAGGATTTATAGGGCCGGAAGTAGTGGGTGGGGTAACGC
>PVJC01041070.1:0-15580 GCA_004026665.1 Murina feae | reverse complement strand
CACTGTAGAATGTGTAGTTTGCTGTCAATTATTTGATCATAGATCAGCTGCACCAAACAACATTGTCCCTGATATGCTCCACATTTGCGAGGTCATTTCCATAGAATAGATTATGGGAAATAGAGTTTCCAGTTCAAAGAGTATGGACATTTTTAAGACTGCTGACCACACCCAGTGTTATATCTAGACATCATTGTAGGTCTATGGTGAATGTTTGATAAATAGACAATTACTGGAAGGTTCTTACTTTTACCATTCTTGTACCTCCAGGCTTCCCAATTCTGTATTTTCCATCTACAGTGGCTCCCTTGGCTTATGCTGCTTGAGATTCAGTGGCATTATTATTCATGTCACATTTAAATAAACAGAACAATTGTGGAAGTGCACTAGAGAGTGTTCTGTGGAAGGAGGAAGTGACCTCACACTTCAGAGAGCTCAGTCACGTGAAAAGGAAACAGCTAAGCATGATCCCTGGGCAGTGCCAATTCCTGGTCACCCATCTGGAGAAGCAACTTCCTCATAAGAATCCCAGTCACATTAGCAATTGAACACTCTTGTGTGTACCCTCAACCTCTGGAGTAACCTAGGCAACCCGGCTGTACAGCCCACGTGATACCACTATCCGTAAAATTTCTTGCTTAGGCACCTCCAGTTCCTATGCTCCCTCTGCCCAGGGCCGCCTATAAAAAGAGGGGAGATAGTGCAGATCCCAGAAGGCAGCCAGCAGCCGTGATTTCCAAAGCTCTGTCTCAGTTCTGCCTACTCTCCTCTGCCTGCCCTGCACCATGAAGTTCCTTGAAGCTACCGTCCTTATCATCCTCTGCACCAGGGTCCTCTACTCCTATGAGGAAGGTGAGTCTATTGTCCACTTTTCTTTAACAAACAACAGTTGCTCCCCACACTTTGGCCAGAAGTCAGAGTACATCCTCCAAGTCTTCTGACCTGAGAACCTCCATGTGAAATTAGAGAACTTCGAATGGGATTCCAAGAGAAGACTGTTTTCTTCAAGAGGGTTCAAATGGACTCTATGGATCTGGGTGGCAGGATTTTATATAACCTTTTGGGCGCATTCATTAAAGTTTCATTTATTGGGTTATTAGCATGAGGTGTAAACTAGGTCTATTTAGATCCTACGGGTGCTGGTAAGTTTTAGAATCACCTTAGCTTTTTCCAAGAGTTGTAAGACTGTCCCTACTTTCACTCAGCTATATAATGGATTAGACAAGAAATTTTCCCCAAAGAGATTTAGGAAAAGAGAGTAGAGTTTGGTTCCCTACAGAGTAAGTTAAAGACCAAAATGATGAGAAAGAAACAAAAAAGCCAAGTTATGTCCAGTTTTCTTTTCCCTCAAGCCTCATCCCTGAGCTGTCTCTCTCCATTTCTTCCTGACCCTCTTAGCTGCCGGCGCTCCTGAGCAACTCCTTGTTTCCTTGTTTCCCCACAGAAAGAACTGACGTCGCACTCACCTGCTGCATGACCTTCACATCCCGGCAGATCCCCCGCAAATTTGTGGTTGCCTATTTTAACACCAGCAGCCAGTGCCCCCAAAATGGTGTTGTGTAAGTGTCAGTCCCCTTGCCCATCCCTGGGGTGACACAGAACACAGGAGTCTGAATGGAGTGGGGTTTACAAGTGCACCAGCTGATGGATAAGGAGCCACCCTGAGAAAGCCTCACCCTCTGGGGCCTTTTGTGCATGCAGGACAAAGAGGAAGACCCCTGGGGCTGTTTACTGGTGTGAACTGGGGCCTTCAGGGAGCAAGGGGAGATGTGCCCAAAAGTAGAAGGGAGAAAGGAGAGAAAGAGACCGCAGAAAAGAGGCGGCCTTAGGTTATCTCCATAAATCACTCAGAGAAAGACCAAAAGACCCTGAGCGTTGGGGGATGATTCCTTGATAGGGTGGGCTAGCCTTGAGCTGCCCACAGGGATGAAGATAAAGGGTCCACAGGTGGTCAAGCATGTCCTTACTCACCCTCTATATAATGCTTCTGCCTTCTCTACAGATTTCTCACCAAAAGGCGCCGGCATATCTGTGCCAATCCCAACGATGCCTGGGTTCAGGAATACATCAACAACATCAAGGAGAGTCCCCAAGCGGTCTAGTGGGTCAGTTTTCCAATGAGCAGCAGGGATGCCGACTAGAGGAATGTCCCTGCAGCCCCAGAAGTTCCCTGTTCTCTGAGTCCTTCCCCCTCCACTAACCACATTCTGAAAGCTTTCTTTAATTTAGTAAAGTATGCAAATATTGTAAACTGTCTTATTTCTTTGATGCTTTTTTTTTAATGATTTCTCTGAGAAAGCATTATAACCCCCTCTTATCCCTAAATCCTTTCCCAGTCAATCATACAGTGGCTGCCTCATGTTCAGGGTAATCTAAACTAATAAAAGCGAAATAGTAAAATTAACCGTTTCTTCGGGATGCCCAACAGCCAATCAGAACAATGGTATGCAAATTAGCCCAGCCAAGATGGCGGAGGCCCGGGCTGGCAATGGAGCAATCGCGCCGTCGTCGCAGGAAGAGGCCAGGCCTCCACCCTTGCGTGCTCCAGCGGTCGGTTCCGAACAGTGGCAGGGGCTGCAGGGCCGGGCGGCCTCCCAGGCCCCCGGTTCTGCAGCCAGGGCTGGCAATAGAGAGATCTGGCCGGCACATGCAAGGGCAGAGGCCTGGCCTCGGTTCGGGCAGTGGCGGCGGCTGCAGGGCAGTGCGGCCTCCCAAGGCCCCCAGTTCTGCAGCCAGGGCTGGCAGTAGAGCCATCGCGCCAGAGCACGCAAGGGCGGAGGCCTGGCCTCTGCCCTTGCGTGCTCTGGCGGTCGGTTCGGGCAGTGGCAGCGGCTGCAGGGCCAGGCGGCCTCCCAGGCCCCCAGTTCTGCGGCCAGGGCTGGCAGTAGAGAGATGGGGCTGGGAATAGAGAGATCGTGCTGGCCCACACACAGGTGGAGGCCTGGAAGTCGATTCAGGGCAGTGGCGGTTGGCAGCAGGGCCAGGAGCTGGCTGCCCAGGTCCCGGCCCTGCAGCCTGGGCCTGGGAATAGAGCGATCACGCCAGTGGTTGGTTCTGGGAGGCCTTGGGTGAGAGCCAGCCTGGCCCTCGGCTGGGGCTGGCAATAGAGCAATCGTGCCCACGGTGGTTCCAGACAGCGGTGAGCAGCCACAAGGCTGGGAGCTGGCCGCCCAGCCCGGCCCTGCGAGGCCTGGGAATAGAGCAATTGGGCCCATGCGACCTCAGAGGCTCAGTGGCGGGGGCTTGAGGTGGGTACCCCCTCAGGGTCATGCCCAAGCATCCTCTGCCCCTGCGCAGAGCCTCTGCCACAGGTCCAGCCACCTGCCTCCACCCTGGGGGCCTCCATGGGGCGTGTGTGAGCGTGTGCCTGGCTCCACCCCCTTGTGTCCGCTCAGCAGCATGGCCCCCCCAAGGGACCATGCACCAGCGTCCACCCCCTGGCCTGCCACCCAGCTCTGCACCAGGTGTGTCCCCTCAGTGGTGGAGGCCCACCAGGTATATGCAATGGTAGGCCACCCGGCTGGAAACATCCACGCCTGCACTCACCAGCCATCCCACCCCTCAGTGCATGAACCCTGAGGGGGCTGTGGCCAGCCTGAAAACAGCCCTCAGCCCCTCACCCAGGCTGGCCATGCATGCCAGCAGGTAGACATCCCCCTCAGGGGTCCCAGACTGTGAGAGGACACAGGCCAGGATGAGGGACCCCCTCCTCCCCTCGCCGAGTGCACAAATTTTTGTGCACCGGGCCCCTAGTGGTGAATGATTGTGCTCCTATCACTGGGTAGGCATTGGACCAAACCTATCAACAGATGCTTATTGAGTTTGTATAAGCCCTGTGCTCTGTTAAAATAGCCAGAATAATAAAGAGTATGTTCATTTTCTTCAGTAAATATTGGACTTCTGATTATTCTTTTGTCTTTTTGTTTTCCCTCATAAATCCGTTTCATTTGTTGGAAGGAAAGAGATAGGATGATTCGGGGCATCTAAGGGAAGGAAAGAGAAAGAGTAAGTGCTGCTCCCACAACACCAGGCTTTGTGCCTATGAAACGATGCTCATACACTGAAAAAGAGCAAAGTATTAAGAACAAGTGCAAACTTATTTGCACAAGGGAAATCCACCATTTAAATTAACATCGAAGCAAACTATTCTAGCACGCATATGTATGCACTTTCATAAATTTAGCTTCCTTAAGAATGAA
Organism: Murina feae; assembly: GCA_004026665.1. Taxonomy (NCBI): domain Eukaryota; kingdom Metazoa; phylum Chordata; class Mammalia; order Chiroptera; family Vespertilionidae; genus Murina; species Murina feae. Next base: position 11,381 of record PVJC01041070.1, on the reverse strand, counting down.
GACAAGGTCCTTCTTAATCCTTCTGCCCTTCTCCACAGCTTCCTAACTAAATGAGGTTGGCTGGTGTGTGACAACCCCAGTGATGCCTGGGCCTAGGAGTTCACCGGGAACCCCGAGTTATTCTATTCACATAATATTGTGGAAAAGATGAAACTTAAGGGAATGAAATCTAATCAATGGTTGCAAAGAACTGGGAATGAGGGAGAATGCTGACTTAAAAGGGGGAACAAGGGTACCTTTTCTTTGGAGAAATGGAAATATCCTAATTTTCACTATGGTGATGGTCAAAATTCATCAAACTATGCTTACCTCTCCCCTACTGTCCTGGATTGCTCCCTCCACATCTAATTAAATACTAAATTTGAGAAGTATTAATATTAGAGAGGGTGTGCAACAAGTCACACACACAGTCTGCTGCTGGGAGTATGAATTGGTTCCATTGCTTTGGAAGACTGCAGAGTAAAGGTGAGCATAGCTAACCTTCTCCTCCATACATCCTACAGATATCATTCACATGTACACCAGGAACCATGCATAAGAATGCTCACAGCAAACATAAAAGGGCACAAATTAAAAATAAATTGTGGTGTAGTCATACACTAAAATATCAGCAGGAGTGAAAGCAAGCATACTACAGCTTCACACAGTAACAAGGTGCATAAGCCAGCAGTTGTCAACCTGTGGGTCACGACCCCTTTGGGGGTTGAACGACCCTTTCACAGGGGTCGCCTAAATACATCCTGCACATCAGATATTTACATCACGATTCATAATAGTAGCAACATTACAGTTATGAAGTAGCAACGAAAATGATTTTATGGTTAGGGGTCACCACAACATGAGGAACTGTATTAAAAGATTGCGGCCTTAGGAAGATTGAGAACAACTGCCATAAGCATATTGTTAAAAGAGAAAAAAAGCTGTGGAAGAATACACACAATAATGATTATATATCCTATATAATCCTATATAATAAAAGTCTAATATGCTAAGTATCCAGTCGACCAGTTGGCCATTCAACCCATCAAAGCATAATATGCTGATGATATGCTAAGGCCTCTCAATTGCCAGCTACAATGTGCACTGACTACCAGGGGGCAGACAGTGAACTGGTCCACCAGTCGCTATGACATGCACTGGCCACCAGGAGGTTGATAGGTTACCTTGCTGCTGGGGTCTGGCCAATAAGGACTGAGTGAGATAGGCCCAACATGCCCTGGAGCCCTCCCATGGCCCATTCCAGGCTGGCCAACCTCCCACGTCCCTCCCTGGCCCCAATCGTGCACTGGTGGGGTCACTCAGCCTGGCCTGCACCCTCTCACAATCTGGGACTCCTTGGGGGATGTTGGAGAGGTGGTTTCGGCCCAATTCCATAGGCCAGGCCTCTAGTGTGTGTGTATATATATATATTTTTTCATATATATATATATATATATATTTTCAAAAACACAAAGCTAAAAATACACTGCTTAAGATTCAGCTATACACTAGAGGCCTGGTGCATGACATTTGTGCACTAGGGAGAGGGGTTCCCTCAGCCTGGCCTGCACCCTCTTCCAGTCTGGGACCCCTTGGGGAGCAGGTCTAAGCCAACAGTCAGACAGACATCCCTGAGGCATTCTTAGTGATGCTGCAGAGGCAGGAGAGGCTCCCGCCACCACTGCTGCACTCGCCAGCCATGAGCCTGGCTTCTGGCTAAGCAGTGTTCCCCCTGTGGGAGCGCACTGACCACCAGGGGCCAGCTCCTGCATTGAGTGTCTGCCACCTCGTAGTCAATGAGCATCATAGCGATTGGTCATTCTGCTGTTTGGTCAATTTGCATATTAGCCTTTTATTATATAGGATTATATAGGATACAGTTAAACAAAAAATGGGATCATACTAAATGTTCTTTTCTATAACCTGATTTATAGTCTTATACTTAATATTCACTAGACATAAAATGTGGGTCGAAAATAAAGAGTAACAACATGACAGACATCCCTGTGCCCTCCACCCCACGTGTCCCTCTACAATGTGTCCCCTTTTCCTTCTCCCTTTGAGTGATCTCTCTCCCAAATGTTGTTTACACTATACTGTTGCTTTCCTTCTAGTGTATAGCTGAATCTTAAAGTGTATTTTTAGCTTTACATTATAGAATAATAAAGACAAGCAACCCGCTTCCCAAAAAAGGAGGGGGGGAGAGAAGACAGATTCTATAATCTTAAGAGTGGTGAGATCCTCTACCTACGCAATTCTTGGTAAGAAACCTTTTGTTGGCACTTTAAAAAGGAAGTGTCCAGCCCTAGCTGGTTTGGCTCAGTGGATAGAGTTTCAGTCTATGGACTGAAGAGTTCTGGGTGTGACTCTGGTTAAGGGCACATGCCCTTGGGGGCTCAGTTCCCAGTGGGGGATGTGCAGGAGGCAGCCAATTGATGATTCTCTCTCATCATTGATGTTTCTATCTCTCCCTTCCTCTCTGAGATCAATAAAAATATATTTTTAAAAAAAGACAGCCATCAGAGGCTTCCATCTAGGTGTCAATTTCTCTCCCTACATGCTCTTAATTTGTTAGGAAAAAGACAGCTCAACCTCTCTCTGTTCACCTAGAGAGGACAAGTAAAGTCTAAGATGAAAGGAATCTATGAGCTTTTCTTCTTTGTTTTTCCTTAAAGCAACTGATAAGAGTTCATGTTAAATCCACCCACCTACTGTCCAGGATATAGTTACCCAGGACCCCACTGGAATACAGCCACACTGGCTTGCTTTGTCGTGACCTGCAGTGCCCATGTAAGTGAGATGGTGAAATGAGATGCACCAGACTCAAAAAACCTAGACAATGGACCTCTTCTCTAATCACTCTGACCCCCACTCTCTTCTCTCCAGGCACCCACTCTTCTGTCTGTTCTTCGAATGCACCAAGCCCATTCCCACCTCCAGGTCTTTGCCCTTGCTGTTCCCTATACCCAGACATACTTCCTCCTGATCTGGGTCTGGTTTCTTCTCAACCAGCAGGTTTTAGATGAAATGATACCCTCTCCCAGTGGGCTCTCCTGACCAGCTTATTAAGCAACTTCCACCCAACCCTCAGGCATTCTCTATCACATCAACCCTGTTTATTTTCTCCCTAGCTTTTAACTCCATCTTCTACTACCCTGTTTGGCTGTCTTTCCCATTTGAGCACCTGAAGAGCAAGGATCTTGCCTTCTTGTCTGTCTCTGTATCCTCAAGGCCTAGAAAGTGCCTAGCATACAGTAAAAGCTCAATTAATATCCACTGAATGAATGAACATCAGCCCTGAGGAAGGTCTCAATATGGACACAGAAGGAAGATTTCACTCACTCAGATCATTTATATTACATATTCCCTTCAGTAACCATGTGTAACTTTAAGAGCTTAATTGTATTAGTCAAATGTCACTATACCTGGAAGTGGTGGATTTCAGGACCAAAAGCAGTGCCTCCTAATAACAGTGCTCAAATAACTGCTATTTCCATTCAAACAGAGGTTTAAATTGTTCTTTTATAGGAAGAATATTTTCTTTGCAAAGAAACTTGCCTGGAACCCCATTATATAAAACTGATAAAAACACAGATGCTTAAATCAAAACCACAATGAGATACCACTTCACACCCATTAGTATAGTATTACTAGGGGCCCGGTGCACAAAAATTTGTGCACTCAGGGGGTCCCTCACCTGGCCTGTGCCCTCTCACAGTCTGGGACCCCTTGGGGGATGTCCACCTGCTGGCGTGCCTGGCCAGCCTGGGTGAGGGGTTGATGGCTGTTTGCAGCAAGGCCAGCTGGGATTTATTTAACTTCTAAAGTTGAATCTTTGCTGCTTTAACCGGAGCCCAGGTCAGGTTGCTCCTGACAATCCAGGCTCCCAGCGCCTCCTTGAGCCCAAGGCGGGAAGCAGGTAACTGAGGTTTGTTTATCTTCTATAATTGAAATTTTGTTGCCGTGAGCGAAGGCCACAGCCAGCCTAGACAGACAGGAACCTTAGCTTCCTCCATCACTGGGGCAAGCCTCCTGCTTACTCCAGCTCAGGCTGCCCACAGCTCCCATTGACCCAATGCCCCAACGAGGCTGGCTGGAATCAGGTTTCTGGGGTTTATTTATCTTCTATAATTGAAACATTGTTGCTTTGAGCAAAGGCCCAGCCAGCCTAATGGAAGCCTCCTGCTTATTCCAGCTCTGTGGCTGCCGGCCGCCATCTTGGCTGGGTTAATTTGCATATAGCTGCTCTGACTGGCTGGTGGGCATAGCTTGGCCGGTGGGCATGGCTTAGGTGTCTTGGTGTGATGGTTAATTTGCATATTACTCTTTTATTAGATTATATTACTACCAAAACAAAACAAAACAAAAACAGAAAATAACAAGGGTTGGCAAGGATGTGGAGAAACTGGAATTCTTGTGTGCTGTAAAATGGTGCAGCTGCTATAAAAACAGTATGACAGTTCCTTAAGGGGGGGAAGGGCAGGGGAAAAAAATGGAGATCTGTCTATCATCTGTTGTAATACTTATCTATCACTTGTTGTAATACTTTAAGCAATGAAATAAAAAAAAATATATAAAAAAAAAAAAAAATTAAAAATAGGTTTACCATATGATCCAGCAATCCCACTTCTCAGTATATACCAAAAAGAACTGAAAACATGGTCTCAAATACATATTTGTACATCCCTGTTCATAGCAGCAGTATTCACAATAGCTAACTAAAATGTGGAAGCATCCCAAGTGTCCATCAACAGATGACTGGATAAGCAAAATAGGTATACAATGGAATATTATTCAACCTTTAAGAGTAAGAAATTATGACATATGCTGCAAAATGGATGACCCTTGAGGACATTATGCTGAGTGAAATAAGTCAGTCACTAAAAGACAACTAATGTATCATTCCACTTTTATACGTTGTATCAGAACAATTTCACAGAGACAGAAAGTAGAATGGTGATTTCTGATGGCTGGGAGAAGTGAGGAGTCATGTTTAATAGGTATAACTTCAGTTTGCAAGATGAAAAAAGTTCTGTGGATGGATGATGAAGATGATTGTACAATATAAGAATGTATTTAATACCATTGAACTGTACACTTAAAAATTATTATAGTGGTAAATTACACTATACGAGGTTGCTGGTCAGGAAGTCACAAGATAGATAGAAAAATCCACAGTTGCATGAGAGTTGTGTTTCTTGAGAATTGTGAGTGCTGACATGTCTAAAATGTTAGAACTGAGTCTGTTTACTCAAAGAAGAGTGGAAGGCGGAGAATGACCCTAGGTTCCGCATTTAGCTTGCACCTTGAGGGGTGTCATGAGGGGTAGTGGGCTTTGCAGTGGAAACCTTTACCACAATGAAAAATATTGGGGGAAATCCCACAATTGCTTAATCTGAACTTGGTGCGAGTAGAGGTGGCAGACAGACACATCTGCCCAACCTCCCAGTAGGATGACCAACTCCTTTCCATGTTAGCACATTCCAGGAACCCCCTTCACCCCAGGCAAACAAGGAGCCAGTCACTAGACCATTGTGTCACTGTGCAGGGACCCTGCAGCCCAAACTTGAAGGTGTCGAGACACAACTGTATCCTACGGAATTGTGTTCCAGGGGCTGCACTGTGAATGATGCCCCAGGAGCTGTGCCAGTGGTGCTGCCCCTTAGTCACCTCCAGGGAAAGGAAGAGATGAAAACACCTGCAACCTGTCCTGGCCAAACCACAGGGCACAGCCTCATGGCCCTACCTCTGGCTCCGCCAGCTTGACCCAAAAGGAACTCATCCCGCAACCCCAGGCCCCAAGGCAGCCCTGATGGAGCAGAGAGCCCTGTGCACCTTTCTTGGTTGCTAAGGATCTGACCAAACTCCCCATGCTGGGCAGGGGGCAGGGGCCTTCAGCTCAGTCTAGGTGAGGGGTTCCAGTCCATTGGCCCATCCATCCCAGGATCCCCTCTGGATCCTTTTCTGTACTTCTAGACCCCATCAGGCCTGAGTCCACCTCCCTATTCTGTTGGGCCCTGGAGCTGCTGAGCCTGAGACAGTGGCCCAGGCCTCTGAACCTGTGGCCACATCTGAGGACGGGCTCGCCTAGGAGGCTTAACCAGGTTCCCCAGGCAGGGGCAGGAGTGGAGGGCAGTTTCCACTGCAAAGCCCACTATCCCCCATGACACCCCTCAAGGTGCAAGCTAAATGCGGAACCTAGGGTCATTCTCCGCCTTCCACTCTTCTTTGAGTAAACAGACTCGGTTCTAACATTTTAGACATGTCAGCACTCACAATTCTCAAGAAACACAACTCTCATGCAATTGTGGATTTTTCTATCTTGTGACTTCCTGACCAGCAACCTCGTATAGTGTAAAGGAGGCTCAGAGCCTAGACCTCAAGGAGTCAGAGAACTCAGTAGCCTTCACCCCAAAAGAATGAGAGTCAGTCTGGCTCTCCTCACTCTTTCATTCTTCTGAATAAGGAGAACACAATGGCAAGAGGCAGAGGTGCAGAGAAGAAGGGTGGGTGGTCCAAAAATGGTTGCCTGGGTCAGCACCTGGAAACAGCACCTTTACTGGGGGCCTCTCCCCCATCCTGGGCAGGACTCATTTCTCCCTCCTCTGAGGAAAGGAAAACCAGGCTCTGCACAGAGCCTCCTCGCCCTTGGGTACTCATCAGAGAGAAGCTGATGCAGAGCGGGCCAGGCTCTCTGCTCAGCCACCTCCTGGGGCTACACAGGAGCCACTTTAAGCCTGAGCTGGGAGAGAGAAACTGCAAAGGATCAAGCTGGCTTCCTGGCTTAGCTGGGGATTTACAATATTTGAGTTGGTTGCCAATCTTTAAAAATAGGAGACATTAAAAAATCTATACTGTCTATTTATTTTGCAAATATGGAAGACCAAGCAGACCTGTGCCTGAGTTTCCACACAAGATAACCTTTGACTGGAACGAAGGTGGTGAGTGCTGTCCCTTTAGACAGGGGTACACACCCCAGGTCCCAGGAGCCCCCACTGCCAGGCTATACCCAGCTGCTGTCGACCTGGCCTGAGGGGGTATATGAGTCTCAGACCCCTGTGTTGCCCTCTCTCCTTTCCCTGTGAGATCTGGCCAGTTGTAAATATGGCTCAGAGATGCTCCAGGTGGGTGGGAATAAATACCTGTGGGACACAAGACCAGGGAGCAGCCAGCAAGTCTGAGAGAGGCCTTTCCACCCTAAACAGGCGAAGTTGCCTCTCTGCTGGTGCCCGGGGAGAAAGTGACGCAGTCAGGAGTCCCAGGGGGGTGGGCGATTTCCTGAATTTCAACTCTCCTGAGTTGAATTTCAACCAAATTCAGAGAAGAGAAAACAGTGGGTCCAGGGCCTCTCACTGGACATCTCTGCTGGTCCAGGAATGAGAGCTATTTACCAGGAATTCTGACTGCAACCACCTACAGAGCTCCTGAATGCTTTCCCACAGTTCCATTATCATTGTATGACCTCTCATCTGCAGATGTAGATGCCAATCCTTTCCTGGAGGGTTGTTGTGAGGAACAGAGATGAGTCAGGAAGCAAGCCACACACCAGGCCTAGAGACTTAGTAAGTGGAATCTTTTTTCTCTCCAGAGAACAGCAGAACAAAATGGAGAAATATTTGGCTTTACACTCAGAAAGATACAGGTTCTAACTGAATTCACTCAACAAATGTACATCAAACCCTGCTCTGTGCCATCCATTCAGTCAGCATGCGTAATGCAGTGGTGGGCAGGAATGGACACTTCAGCTCCCAGGGACCCCCAGCTGTGGCCTGCCATGCCTCAGTTAGGCTTCCTGAGCCTCAGCTTCTTTGTCTGTGACATGGAGGTAATAAGGCCTTTATTGCACAAAACAAGCATGGGTATATAAGTCAGTATGCACAGTACCACCCCTATCAATACTATTTGCCATTTTAAGAACACAGGTTCAGAAAGGCGGAGTGTCCTGTCTGGAGTCACACAGCTTTCACGAACAGAAACAAGGACAAGTCTAGCATTCCTGTTTCATAGGCCAGGCTCTGCTCTTCTGGGCACGGAAACCCCCATCCCCAGCATCCCCCTGTGAGGGAGCAGTGCCCAACCCGGGCATCCACTAATATTTCCATGTGGGAATTCCTTCCCAGCCTTTCTTAGAAAATTGTATGTGTTTCCAAATCCCAAGAAAATTCAGTTGAGAAACTGAGAAAAAGTGTTATAATTCTCCTGAAGGAATTGAAGCTTAATGATCAACAGAGGGATGATACTGATTTAAAGTAATCCACTGACATCAAGAGCAGGAGCCGGATACATCTGACACGTGAAGACTGGCCTTTTGGGGAATCAGGACAGGAGCATGCAGGAGAGACGTGGTCACGGTCCATCAGCGTAAAGCCCTTGTCATGGGACAAGTGTGAGTTCAGGGCCTTGTCTGCTGCTAAATAAATGTGAGTGAGTTTGCGTATATAGCACATTTTACACAAATCATGTAAGTGATGTTTCAAGAAATAAGTTTTGGAAGCAAAGTCAGTCCTTAAATTGGCAATTTCAACTTGCCAGGAGATGTGAATAGTATGTTATTTGAAGAATAATATTCACTGACACGGTTTGAGTCATTGCTATAGGCTATAGCTCATTAGAAATGATTTAACAGAAGAAATTCTAATAGAAAAATAGGTAAATGTCATAGAGTACTGGGAGATGAAACCAGAAACATCCACTAAAATCTAAATTAGCAAAAGCAATATTAATTGGAATGGGAAAACCAAAATCAGAATAAGCAGACATCTTGGTCTTGAAGAGCACTTCTTCCCAGCTGGGGGGAGCCACTGCTAGATTTCACAGGACCGGTTCCAGGAATCGGAGTGTACTGGCAGCTCACTGCTGCTGCCCTTAGTTAGGGGGCAGGGAAGGGGGTGCTTCTTGGTTCTGAGAGAAGCTGAGCCCATATTGGGTGTCCTGTGAATGAGGAACTATAACTGCTGTGACTGTGCTCCTTCTCTGAGCCACCCTCTTCAGGAAATAGAATAGCCATTCTCTAAGCTGCTCAAGCTGCAGACTGGAAGTCTTCCTTAAGACCTCTCTCCCTCATCTCCCCACCCCTCCCCCACCTGCCATCCAATCCATCAACAAATCCTATCAGCTCTGCCAAAATTTCTCTCAAATCCATCCACTTTGGCTCTTCCACCACCACCCGAGTCCACATATCACCTCATGGCCTCACGACATGCCTCAGAACTGAACGAGGGTTTGGCAGGAACACAGAATCCAATCAGGTGTCAGGAAGACCATGAAAATTCAGAGTTCAAGTATGCAAAAAGAATATACAGATTGTGTAACACAGAAACCCACACATGAAACCTATATGTTCATGTTGACCAATGTCGCCCCAATCAATTTAATAATTTTTTTTAATTATGCAGAAAGAAATTGCAGAAGGAAGTCAGTCACAACCCCAGTAGGAAAGGCACAATTTCATCCACACAGATCAGAGAGAAAAACAAGTCCCTTTAAGATTTGCTTTTGCAAGCCCCACACATACCATATCAAGCATATTGAAGTGTATGCACATGCCTCATTAAATATAAACCACAAATAACTATATAAGAAACGAACTAAAAGTTTAGCTGTGCTTGCCTAAGTAGCAAAATGCAAATCTACAATCGTTTAACCAAAACATTGGGGCTAGATATATTCTGGAATGCAGAATCTTTCAGTTTTAATACTATATGATCTAGCAATTGTACTTCTGGATATACACCCAAAAGAACTGAAAACAGGTACATGAAAACAGGTACGACCATGCTAATAGCAGCATTATTCATAACTAGAGTCCTGATGCACAAAATTCAGGGAGGGTGGAGAGGAGGATCCTTCATCCTGGCCTGCACCCTCTCGCAGTCTGGGATCCATTGGGGGATGTCCGCCTGCTGGCTTAGGCCTGATTCCCCCTGAGGATCAAACAAAAATGTAAGCCAGCAGTTAGACATCTCTCTTGCAGTCCCAGGCTCTCTCAGTCCAGGATCCCTTGCTCCTTACCACCCTCCTGCAGGAGAGGCTCCCGCCACTGTGCTTGTCAGCCATGAGCCCAGCTTCTGGCTGAGTGGTGCTCCCCCTTTGGGAGTGCACTGACCACCAGGGGGCAGGCAGCTCCTGCATTGAGCGTCTGGTGGTCAGTGTGCATCATAGTGACTGGTCATTCTGCCATTTGGTCAATTTGCATATTAGGGTTTTATTATATAGGTGAAAGCAACCCAAGTTTCCATCAACAAATAAATGGATTTTTAAAAATGGGGTACACATACAATGGAAAATTATTCATTATTCTGACCTTAAGAGGTCAGAAATTCAGACACATGCTACAACATGGATGAACAATGAAGAGAGGTCTATACCCTACATTATGATAAATGAGATAAGACAGTCACAAAAGGATAAGCACTGTATGATTCCATTAATATGAGGTGTTTAAAGTAGGCAAATTCAGAGCCTGAAGTAGAATGGTGGTGGCCCAGGGTTGGGGGAGGAAGAAATGGGGAGTTGTTGTTGAATGAGTACAGAGTTTCAGTTCTGCAAGATGAAATGAGTTCCATGGATAGGCTGTGGTTATGGTTGTGCAATATGTGAATGACCTAACTGTACAGTTGAAAATGATTAAAATTTGACCAGTTTTGTCTAAAGCACACACCTTCTGTTCTTCCAATGAACTTAATAGCATTGTGATTGTTCTTATAGCTTTGATCACACTCCCCTTTACCTGATGACTCTGGTCTAAGCTCCATGATAGTCCCTACCAGGTCTATTTTCCCTTCACTCACCTACCAAATGAATGCAGGGTATGGCAAAAGTAGGCTTACAGTTGTGAGTACTCAAAACACAGATTTTATTCCTGTATTATTATTTGTTATTGAATTATTTTCCATACAAACAACTGTAAACCTACTTTTGCCCCACCCTTTATATATTTAGCAGTTCTAGGTCACTGTGTGCATAGGGTACAAGGTCAGAGCTCCAAAATGGAAGAGAGCCAGGATGGAAGAAAGTGTTGAACAGGGTACAGAAGTACAACTGAGTCACATCTGAGAAGAGTTCTCAGAGTCAGTCAAGGTTAAGTCAATGAGGAAAGGAATATGGATAACAATAGGCAGCAAAGTAGTAAAAAAGTAGCCGGAGTGCCTAGCTAGTGTGGCTCAGTGGTTGCGCATTGACCCATGAGCCAGGAGGTCAAGACACATGCTGGGTTATGGGTTTCATCCTCAGTAGGAGACATGCAAGAGGCAGTCAATCCGTGATTCTCTCTCATCATTGATGTTTCTATCCCTCTCTCCCTCTCCCTTCCTCTCTCTGAAATCAATAAAAAACATTTTTTTAAGTAGCTAGATCAAGAAGTCAATCAGAGAGGCTTATGAAGACATCTAAACTAATAAAAG
>PVJC01041069.1:0-15528 GCA_004026665.1 Murina feae | reverse complement strand
AAAGCTCCACCTCCTAGACAGCTATTGGCTCCTCACAGTTGACCCAGATTTAGTTCTGATTGGTTGGTTTCTATGCCAGTCAGCATCTCTGGCCCTATCAACAGGGCCTGATCAGAAAGGCAGGGCTGATCAGAAGCCCGAGTGGAGGCCTAGAGAGAAATGGAGGCACAGCTGCTGGCCAGACTGGGAGAGAGAGAGGCAAGTGCTGATCAAAAGCTGTCACAGAGGCAAGGGATCAGTCGCTTCTCTCTTCAGACCTCTCTCTGGCCCTGATTTGCAGCCCCCTCAGCAGTTAGTGCTGGGGCACCACACCTGCAGCAGAAGCAGTCAATGCTGATTGCAGGACTGACTCTGGTTGGTCGAGCCTCGGTCCTTGCTGGTCATTATGACCCAGGGTTTTTATATATTAGGATATATAAGGCTAATATACAAATTGACTGAATGGAACAACTGGTCGCTATGACATGCACTAACCACCAAGGGGCAGATGCTTAATGCAGGAGCTGTCCCTTGGTGGTCAGTGTGTGTCATAGTGACCAGTTGTTCCACTGTTCGGTTGAGTTGCATATTAGTCTTTTATTATATAGGACTAGGGGCCCAGTGCACAAAAATTTGTGCACTCGGGGGCGGGAGGGTCCCTCAGCCCGGTCTGTGCCCTCTCGCAGTCTGGACCCTTTGGGGGATGTCCACCTGCTGGCATGCCTGGCCAGCCTGGGTGAGGGGCTTGATGGCTGTTTGCAGGCTGGCCAAGCCCCCCAGTGTGGACCCTCACCCCATGGGGGTGTGGCCAGCCTGGGTGAGGTGCTGAGGGCCATTTTCAGGCTGCCCACAGCTCCCATTGACCCAAGGTTCCAGTGAGGCTGGCTGGAATCAGGTTTCTGGGGTTTATTTATCTTCTATAAGTGAAATTTTGTTGCCTTGAGTGGAGGCCTAGGCAGCCAACGAAGCCTCCTGTTTGTTTCAGCTCCATGTCTTCTATAATTGAAACATTGTTGCCTTGAGCAGAAGCCCGGCCGGCCTAGGCAGGCAGTTTCAACTCCATCGCTGGTGCAATGGAAGCCTCCTGTTTGCTCTAGCTCGGTGGCTGCTGGCCGCCATTTTGGCTGGGTTAATTTGCATACAGCCACTTTGACTGGCTAGTGGTCGTGGCTTGGCTGGTGAGCATGGCTTAGGTGTCTCAGAGTGATGATTAATTTGCATATTACTCTTTTATTAGATTAGATGATGCAAGAGCTGTCCCCTGGAGGTCAGTGCACTTTCACAGGGGAGTGACACTTAGCTATTAGTTGGGCTCCCAGCTGGCAAGCGCAGCAGCGGTGGCAGGAGCCTCTCCCACCTCCACAGCAGTGCTAAGCATGTCCTGGACTGCGAGAGGGAACAGGCCAGGCTGAGGGACCCGCCCGTCCCCAAGTGCATGAATTTCATGCACCAGGCTTCTAGTATATATAAAATTGATTTCAGAGAGGAAGTGAGAGGGAGAGATAGAAACATCAATGATGAGAATCATTGATTGGCTGCCTCCTGCATGACCCCAGTTGGAGATGGAGCCCACAACCCGAGCATATTCCTTAATGGGGAATTGAACTGTGACCTCCTGGTTCATATGTCCATGCTCAACCACTGAGCAACACCAGCCAGACTGAATTTAAAGTTTTGAGAAAAATTGATACTTTTATGAGATTGCATCTTCCTAGTTATAACTATTTTTTGGAACTTCTTTAAGTTTTCAACAGTTTTAGTATTTTATCCATAAAAGTTGTAAATGATTTTGTTAAAAATATTGCTATGCACTTTGGATAACATTGTAATTGATATCTTTTTCACATTTACATTTTTATTTGTTTCTTGTTAGTTATGTACTAGTGGAAATACAATCCTTTGTATACTGATTTTATCTTTTGGAACATTTTTGAACTCAGTCTAATAATTTCACTATAGATTATCTTTTGTTTTCTAAGAGGTCAATCATGTTTTCTGCTAAAAAGCTTATTTTTTTTCTACCTTTTCATTAATTACACCTACTCTTTCCTTCCTCTCCCTTTTCCTGGTTGAAATGCCAATGGTTAATGTATGAGAATCTGGTTGTGTTCACAGTGGCCTCCTTGCTGTTTCTTGAACATACTGAGTGCTCTTCTGCCTCTGGGGCTTTGTATCTGCCAGGAAAGATGTTTTTCCAAATAACTTCATGGCTCACTCTCTCATTTCTTTCAATCAAGTTTTTGCTCAGATGTCTCTTTATCAGAGGCTTTCCCTGAGCTTCCTATATAAAATGCTAATATAGAGTCGGATTCCATTTTTGATGTGTGACTGCTGACGACTATTAAGCCCTACCCCTTTTGCTTCACATTTGGGCAGCTGATAAGAAAGTGTGGGTACTCTTTCAACACCTGTGGGAAATTCAAACTGCATGAAGAACCATCATTCTGGATTCTTCCCCTAACCACCATAAAAGCCCCCGTTCCCAGCCAGTCTCCTTCCCCTATTCTCTCAAGACATTTTTGAACTTGCTTGGGAGCTGCCCTGCTTTCCCCATAAAGCCTCATTATGCAACCAGTAAACCCTTTCATACTGTGTGTGTGTGTGTGTGTGTGTGTGTGTGTGTGTGTGTGTGTGTGAGAGAGAGAGAGAGAGAGAGAGAGAGAGAGAGAGAGAGAGAGAGAGGGAGATTTCATCTGAACCAAATTTTGTGGGGAGTTCATTCTGTCTCAGTGTAGAATGGCCACAACAAAATAGCATCCACCTTTATAATGCATCCAATGCTTTATTTTTCTTCATAGCACTTAACATCATCTGACATATTATATACTTGCTTATTAGTTGTCTTGATTGAATGGTAGTTCCCAGCATTTAGTGAAGTATCTGGCATAATCACCCACCCACCCAGTCATTTAACCAATATTTATGGAGTGCCTACTTTGTCCAGACACTAGTGCCTTAGTGCTATAATAGTGACCAAAGCCCTTGCTCTCTTAGAGCTTACATTCCAGAGTGCAGGGTAGGTATTCAATACATATTTGTTGAATGAATGAATAATAATATTATTTTTTTCCTTAGGTAGAATGTTAAAAAGAAACACAAGTCATATTATGAATATAAATTTTTAATCACTCTTTAAATATATATTTTTATTGATTTCAGAGAAGAAGGGAGAGGGAGAGAGAGATAGAAACATCAATGATGAGAAAGAAACATTGATCGGCTGCCTCCTGCATGTCCCACACTGGGGATCGAGCCCACAACCTGGGCGTGTGCCCTACCGGGAATTGAACGGTGATCTCCTGGTTCATAGGTTGGTGCTCAACCACTGAGCCATGCTGGCCAGGCTTTAATCATTTTTTTGCTACAAACTAGTACTTATTTAAAAATAATATTTAGTAATTTATACTCAAAGGACATGTTACAAGTAACATCCTGAGAAGACAATCAAAAATATTTTTTGAAGATTTACTATGTACTTAATATTGAAGAGCTCCTAAATCTGCACATTGTTTTCATTAGTAATATGAGATAGTTAATTTCTGGCTAATGACTACTGAAGAACACTGAGGAAAATTTCTAACATTATAATCAGTATGAGTATAATTATATCTCGAAGGACAGTGGCCATGTTTAGCAATAGCCTCACATAAATTAAAATATATACTCTCTTCAATGTTGTATTTTGATGCTGTTTGTTTTCTCTTCTCTTTTTGCAAGTAACCAACAAGAAACAAACTGCTTCCAGTTGGCAGTCCAAACAGAGGAGGAATCATGACTAACCGTCTAGTTGCTAATGTTTGTGAAAGAGAAATTGCAAACTCTGAGTATGGTTGAACTTCACCAAAAGGGGTGAAGCGCCTCTTCCTGACCACTTTATTCCATGAGAAATGTGTTTAAATTATTAAACACTGTGACTTCTAAAATAGACTTTTAAAATTAATGCAAAGATTCAACAACTATCAAAATTTCCAACACTGATTTTTCTAATATCCTATTAGCAGTTTTGAGACTAAGTTGAAAATTTTAATAATTTAAACAAATGTAAGTGATTACTATTTGTAATTTACATAACTTACAATTGTAAGTTATGTAAAAATAACCAATCACATGACTCCAGGTCGTGTTTATATTTAAGGTATAAATATAAGACTGATTTTTAGATAAAAAGAATGAAGAACATCTCCATTATGTATCTTTGTTCCCAATAAACTTTTTCAGATAGACCTATGAAACAACACAGCATAATGTCAACATACCTTTCATTTCAAAGGCCAAAAATATAGAGTTTAAGGAGTGAGATAGTATCTGTTGGATTTTATATTTGCATCAATTCCTGAGTTAATCAATTAATTAACTTAGTTAATCATTTCTTTTTCTAAATGAGTAGCAGTTGACTTAATCCCGCCCAAATGAATGAGTCTCTTTTGGTTGATCAATGCGATAGAGAAACTCTGCAGGTAAGAAGTAGCCAAGATACTCCACTATATCTGGGGTAGTGTCATGATGGTAGTGTCCACCTTCGCCATGATGACTAAAACAGTGAGTGTGCTCCAATCGCAAATCAAACCCCTAGAACAACAGACAAACTATCTGTTAATATTCAAATTATTTTGAACAGAATTTACTTAAGGGGGAGAGAGACTTTTTAAATTTATATTATGGTCGTTTTTATTTTATTGTTTAAGTAGGTAATACATTCATATGATTCAAAAGGATATATTCAGTAAAATACATCTTTCCATTTCTTGCCCTCACCATTCCCTTCCTTTCTTTGCAGGCAACTAATGTAAGCAGTTTCTTCCATATCCTTCCGGAAAGATTTATTTATTTTTTTCACTCAAATAGTAGTGAAAAACATACTGTTTTTCTTCATTT
Organism: Murina feae; assembly: GCA_004026665.1. Classification (NCBI taxonomy): domain Eukaryota; kingdom Metazoa; phylum Chordata; class Mammalia; order Chiroptera; family Vespertilionidae; genus Murina; species Murina feae. The sequence goes on along the minus strand of PVJC01041069.1, from coordinate 10,674 downwards.
AACAATATAGCTTGAGATCTTTGTATATCAGATCACAAAAGAGTTTCCTTATATTTTGTGTGTATATGCCATTTTCCAACTGATGTTTAGATTATTTCCAGTTCTTCTACTCTTATAGCAGTTCTGTCATGAATAACCTTGTAACTAATCATTTTACATGCTTATGCAAATATTTAAGGATAAATTCCTACGCATGTAATAATTGGATCAAAAGTTATCACTAGCCAATATTGTGGTAGATATTTACTTTGAATTGATCTATAATATTTTTCCTAGTTTATAGTATTAGAATATAATGAACAGTATAATAAACAGCAAATACAATGAGTCATGTTGTAATTCTACTATTTAATAACATGACTTTGAGTATTATTTAAAATGCCTGAGCCTTCATTTTCTCAAAGGTAAAATCCGCTCTGCCTAACTCAAGATTGTTAGCCACCTGCTTCCTTATCTTTCAAGATAATTCTAGAGACTATCCTAGTTCTTAAATAACAACACACACACACACAAAAGCCAAATTTAAAAAAAAAACCATCCTAAAACTTGAGCATTCTCATTGTGGTATACTACAGTATAAAAGACAGACACAGACTTACTGGGTCTTTGGAGACAAAAACTGGCAGACAAATCAAAGGAGCCTTCATCTCATAAAAATGCAACCAGTTATTCACGTCTTCATCAGAGTTCAAAGGGCAGGGAGAAAATTCCCTAGGCTACAATAAAAGATCATTAAACAGGTAAACATACTGAATATTTTTGAGAATTAAAATTTTATATTAAGTTAAAAACTTTAAGAGTTCTTATACATTTTGTTGACTATTTTTGGCATCTAAAGTTATACACCTTAGTTTTTAAAAGGATCACCAATCTGTGTGTACACACTAAAACATTCCTATATAATAATAGGCAAACATGCAAATTAGCCCTCACTCTGCTATGCTAAGCCATGCCCACTGGTCACACCCACCAGCCAATCCAGAGTGATATGCACATTAACCAAACAAAGATGGCAGAGGCCAGAGCCGGGATACTTGCCTTGCAGCCACAGCTACCATGCAAGCATTCCGGCTCTGGCTGCTCCAGGCCTGTTGGAGACTCAGAAGGCAGGGGAGACAGAGAAGACTGGCTCCAGTGCCTGAGGCTAGCTTCTGCCGGGGAATTGAAGAAGCTGCCTGTCAGTGATCGTAGGGCAAGGGGGAGAAGCCGCCTGTGTGTGATCGCAGGCGGCAGTGGAGAAGCCGCCTGTCAGTGACTGCTGGCGCTGGGGGAAGCCCCCTGTCTGTGATCATGGACAGGCGGCCAGCTTCGCCCCTGCCCTGCGATCACAGACAGGATTGGGCCTAAGCCAGAAGGTGGACATCCCCCCCGAGGGGTCCCAGACTGAGAGGATAGAGGCCAGGCTGAGGGACGCCCCCCCCCCCCACAAATTTTTGTGCACCAGGCCTCTAGTCAATGAATAAATGAAGGAATGAGTCTATTAATGTATTTACTTTTTGTAGCCTCAGTTTTCCTGTGAGGATATCCCCATCCTAATCTTATGTGTCATCCTATAGTACAAAATATTTTTTATTAACTATATTTACCATTATGTACATTAGTTTCTAGAACTTGTTCATCTTTTTTTAAAATTGGTTTTTAGAGAGAGAGGGAGAGAGAATCATTGATTGGCTGTCTCCCACACACTCTGAAAGGGAATCGAACTGGTGACCTCTTGGTATATGACCAGATGCTCAATTAACTGAGGCACCCTGGCTGGGTGAACTCATTGATCTTATAACTGAAGTGTGTACCCTTTGACCCACATCTCTCCATTTTCCCCTGCCATCACTTCCAAACCCCTGACAATCACCATATAGATTCTACATATAGGTGATACCATGCAATATTTATCTTTCTCTGGCTTATTTCACTTAGTATAATGTCCTGCAAATTCATCCATATTATCATAAATGGCAGAATTTCCTTCTTTTTTAAGTCATAGTATATATATATATATAATATATATATATATTATATATATATATATATGTTGTTTTCATAACTTGGCTATTGTGAATAATGCTGCAGGGAACACATGAGTGTATATTGTATATATCCCTTCAAGATATTGATTTCATTTCCTTTGAATACACACACACACACACACACACACACACACACACTTGGTACAACTATTTCCCGTAATAATTATACCAATCATATAATCATTTGGTATTTACAAATAGATTTATCTACAATTCTGTTGGAAATAATTTGGAAAAGTAATTGTTTCACAAATGTGCTTTCTTTGCATGGTCAGCTAGCATGCCATTTAAAATTAACAGGATAAAAAACCATTAAAACAATACATTTTCTAATGGCTTTACTGATAAAATCACTTCATTGATTCATTCACCTATCAAAAATTATATTAAAAATCCCAAATGCCCTGGGTCTGTCTTCAAATAGTATTCCATACTTAATGTCTTATAAAGTTATTATATTTAGTCCACAGATTGTGCATTAAAAAATCCTTAAGAGCTTAAGCACATGCACACACATACATATCCACAAATGCATGCATTCACACCCCACAGGCCCTTACCATAACGTGAGTCTTCACTTTTCCTTTCTGAATTACGAAAGTACCTCCCATCCCTACAGGCTTATCTCCATAATGTTTTTCAAGAGTCTGTCTCATACAAGTCACAAAGTTAAGTTTTCCATTTCTTCTTTTGGCTTTCACCTCAATGACCTGGAGAGGACATAAATATGCATACCATTGTTCTAAAGTGCAAAATTTTATGTAAATATTTACCAAAGAGAAACATTATACAATCTAATGCCATTAAGCAAGTATTCGCTTTTTTGCGTAGGGCACCCAAATATCAATACAGATAATATGTGTGTGTGTGCACGCGCGCGTGCGATAGAACATTTACTCCAATAATAATTCTCAGTCATGCTTTCTTGGACTGAGAAGGAGTTATGGCTAAAGCCTTCACTGAACTCTAGAGATTCTTATCATTACATGCCAAGGTGGTCAAGGGTTGAAGATTCCCTGTCTGACTATGTGTTATTCCTAACCTCATTTTGAAATGAGACTTTCACTCTGCCTATAGTATTTTCTGAATCTTCCATAACTGGATTATTTAATTAAAGGGGAGGGGAAAATGATTGCATTTTGTCACTTCCTTTAAAATTCTGGACTTAGGTTACCTTCACTTTATTAGGTATTTTTACTTCACTACCTCATTTCTCAAAGTAGCTGAAGCAGCTATCTGTACTTATAAAATCTAAGCTAAAACTGAAATCATCCTTTTGTGTTCTAACATGAAGTAAACCTGATTAGAGGCATTAATTTTTCTTACCTCTGTCTTGCTACAATTTTTTGCTACCATCATTTCTATCTAATTCAATCAATGTTTGATCAGTCAGGAATGAACAAATTGCATAGTTCTAATTATAGGTGGACTTTATTAGCTACATGGTTGACCTATTTGACTAACTCACTTGCCATATGGATATCCTGATACCTTATATTTCCTAAAAAGAAGAGTATTGCTTACTAAATATTAACCTCAGTTTTAAATGAGAGTTTCACTCTACCTGTAGTACTCCCTGAGTCTTTCATAACTGGGTTATTGAAAGAGCTGCTTAAAAAAAAAATACACACACATACACACACTAGCTGTACCTGGCCACGTGTTGCTGTGGCTCAGTCTGGTTAAATGGAAAAGAAAGAAAAGAGAAAGCGCATGTTTCTAATATGTTTAATTGCACAATGCTTGTGGGTATGCAATAAGCCTTCCTGGGTGGCTGCCCCTGGCACACCATCACCGCCGGCCTGCACTCCCGCTCCCCATTGGCGGTCCATGCCCTGCACCCTGTGCCCTGAGCCCCGCGCCCGAAGTGGCCCGGCTGCTCCCAACTTCCACCGGCAGGGGCCCTTGCCGAGCTGCCCAAAAGCCAGAGAAAAAAGGAGCCGAGGAAGCTCCCCCGCCCTCACCTGCCACACTCCCCACGAGTGCTCGGCCGCTGGCATGGGGGGGACCTTGGCGGCCATCCGAGCCCCAGCCCAGCTCTGGCCCCAGGCCCAGCCCCATGCTGGTTGATATTTTGCAACGTGATAATTGGCACACCGATTGCATTCCATCCCTGGCAGATCAAGTGAATTCCAAAATTCTGTTGGACAATTAACCGCTTCATCTGCTTCCACAACAGTGTTGACGGACTTGTATGTGATTGCCTGGCTTTGAATGTTAGACTGAATATTGTTAAGTTCGTAGCATGTGTTGCTTTCACGTCCAACAGATGGCGCTGTTTTTCAGAAACATGTTTTTACCTGTTTTGTTTTGTGTTTTTTTTTTCAAAAAAAGCATGTTTTTACCTGTCACCGGTGTGACATCTATATAATGTAGGTATATAAAAACACATGAGTATTCGAATGCAACGTTGTGTCAAAATTTCAAAGCAGCCCTAACTGGTTTGGCTCAGTGGATAGAGCGTCAGCCTGTGGAATGAAGGGTCCCAGGTTCAATTCCCGCCAAGGGCATGTACCTTGGTTGCAGGCACATCCCCAGTAGGGGGCGTGCAGGAGGCAGCTGATCAATGTTTCTCTTTCATCGATGTTTCTAAGTCTCTATTCCTTTCCCTTCCTCTCTCTCTGAAAAATCAATAAAATATATATAAAAAAATTTCAAAGCAATCGGTGAAGAACTTACGGAGATTTGAGATTTTGAACAAATGAGCATTTACATTTTTATTTATATATGTTATATATATATCATATATATATATATATAAAATATAAAAAATATATTTTTTTATTGATTTCAGAGAGGAAGGGAGAGGGAGAGAGAAATAGAAACATCAATGAGACTAATCAATCGGCTGCTTCCTGCATGCCCCACAATGGAGATTGAGCCCGCAACCTGGGCATGTGCTCTGACTAGGAATCCAACAGAGGTCATAGGTCAACGCTCAGCCACTGAGCCACAACCAGCTAGGCTAAAGAGCTTTGACTTAGGCACTTTGGATATTTTTTAGAAAACCATATTTGTGCCAATAAGAGTTCAAATTTGTAGCTGAGAACTTTTGAAGAATATTGTGTTTTTATGGACAAAATCACCTTTCCAGGTTGTCCCTCACTGGCAAAAAGGTTAGCCAGTAATGCACATCCATAATCATGGTATTTCTCACTGTATTTCTCTAGTAGGCACCCTCCATCTTCAGGGTTAATGTAGGCAAAGTAACTTCCATTCACAGGAGGTTTGTGTTCACTTCCTGCTTGAATAACTGGCATAAACTGAAAAGAAAAGGAAGTAAGATAAAAATCAGCCCATCTTCGTATCTCTCTGCAAACAGGATAGCTTGAATAATATGACAGGATTTTATCCTATATTTTAAGACATTTTATTTCAATATCTAATAAGAAAACATGAAATATGAACTATTTAATTTTAGATTCAAGACAAAATGTTAAAGATTTACAAATATCACAAAGCTGAAAAAACATTTTATAAAATGTTTACAGTATTTCTTATAATGTTCCTATTACATTGTAACATTTGCCTTATTGAAAATGTCTAATTAAAATTTTTTTCCTTGAACAGTAGACAAATTATATTGATTCTGCAAAAGAACTTGATTACTGAGTAATGGTCATATCTGTAAAGGTTATGAGAGAATGGGCACATTGAAGATGTCATTCACTCTTCTGTTTATGAGATGTGAAATAATAGTGCTATTTTTATGTTGAAAATATATTGGCATACACAGTACTAGATATTACCTTTTGTAAATAATCATACTACTGGGGTAGGTTTCTACAATTTGGTTGGAAAAGGGGTGTTGACTAGATCATTAAATATTCCACTCATCTTCTGATCAAAAGCTGCTCTTGTACCAAAAGCAAAGATTTATGGAGAAGCTGAAATCCTCTGATGTATGAGGATTAAAATCTTTCACAATCCAGAGCCACAGCATTCCATAGGAGCACCTAAGAATGAGTGTATACCCTAAGAAAATCTAAATTAGAGGTTAGCGCCCCTTATAGTTGCATCAATAGGAGCATGTGCTATAATACAAAACTGTATCAAGTAGTAGCAAATCTGTAGAGAGCCATGATGTTATTAACTACTTACAATTCATCCAGAAAATTAAAATTTCTGATAGGGAAGGAAAGGCAAAAGGCAAACCAAATGTCTAATCAATAAATTAAAATAATTATATGCTGACCTCAGAATTGAATCCAATAGTCTGAAATGGACCTGCCCCTGCTCCAAGAATAAAAGCTCCAGGAAGTTTGATTTCTTTTGCAATCTTATTTAGATCATAAACCTGTATAAGTGGAAAACAATATTATTTAAATAATAATTTATACAAATTCCCAGGTTTACATTTACGACTGAGTCCATCAGTCACAATTTCTTGCCACATTCGTCAGTGATCTACACTAATACAAGAGAAAAAAACAAATTGGTCATCACTCCGCTATGCCCACCAGCCAATCAGAGTGACTATGCAAATTAACCCAACAAAGATGGCGGTTAATTTGCATACACAGGCGAAGCCAAACACTGCAGAAGAGAGCAAAGCTTCGGAGAAGCAAGCGGAGCGGAGACGGGAGCCACAGGAAGCCCTATTCTTGCAGGAATCTTCCTGTAACAGGCCTCTAGTGTTTTAATAAGAGGAATCAACCCAGATTCTACCATCTTCATGTGAATGTGGAGAGTAAAAGTACACTTACTTTTTTTTTATTTACAAGCGGCAATAAGTAAGGCACACCTCCTATTTCTGCAATTCTAGTTTTCCCACAGATTCCTAAAAAAAATATTAAAAACCTTAAATTTAGGTAAATATCTAATGCAATTACTATAAAATGCCAGAAAACACTAGTTTAATTTATTAGGAGGAGATAACTTTCCCATTCGCATAGTTTTACAAATAGTAGGCGTTGGAAGATTTTAATAGCAAGGACGCATGTTCTGTTCTAACTGCCTGTGGCTGTAATACTGTCATATGAAGCATGCCTTGATATAGGTGGTAGTATAAAGATAATATGAAGTTGATTATAGGGAAAGGGCTAGAATTGGGGCCAAGACTTGCATTGGATGAGGTTTCTATAATTTAATTTGTCTATAGTTACCTATTCTTTTAAAAATTTGTGGGGTTTTTTTGGTGGTCAGGGAGAGCTTTAGTAAAATTGTATTTTAACTTAAAATATTTTACTGTGGTAAAATATAATATTAGTTCTTTTAGAAATCCATACACAGAATCCTTTTATCAAAGTTGTTTTTTTCCAAAGGTTGTTTATAAAAATGACAAGTAATTAGTGGTAAACTTCAGATGCTAGGAACTTTCTACTTTCATTTTTTTAAATTCTCACCCAAGGATATATTCATTGATTTTTAGAGAGAGAGAGAGAAAGAGAGAGAGAGAAAGGAACATCAGTGTGAGAGAGAAACATGGTTTAGTTGCTTTCTATACACATCCCAACTGGTAATTGAACCTGCAATCTAGGTATGTACCCTGACCGGGAATCAAACCTGCAGCCTTTTGGTGTATGGGACAACACTTCAACCAACTGAGCCACCTGGGCAGGGCTCTACTTACATTTTTAATGAACATCACAGGTACAGCTAGACACATTTTGGGAGAAGACTTTTATTTTTGATGTAAAGTGGGAAATAACTACCTTTTGTCTGAGAAAAAGTAGTTTTATCAGTTTCATACTAACAGCATTTACATAGTAAAGTAGATATAATTGCTCTGTTTCTTCAGCTATGCATATGGTCGATGTACACAATTCTTTTAGGTTACATTTATAATTAGCTATTTTGTACATGTTTTCCATGGGATCAGCAGAAATTACTCATCAATAAGACTCTTTATTGTAAGTGACAGTAATGCTGAAGTTTAGAGAAACCACCTATAGTGTACTATTTTAGTAGTTCAGAGAAGAGACAAGTAATGGCTAAAAATGGTGACTTATAGAGATGAAAATGAAATTAAGAAAACAAAGAAAGAATAGGCAATTATGATGAGTTTAATTTTAGACATGTTAACCTCAAGTTGTCCTTAGCGTATATAGGTGGAGATGTCCTATACATGACAGCTGGAATTACTGATCTACAGCTAACCAAGATCTAGGTGACATGTATGGATTTCAAAGTTGTTGTATCCAAATAGTCACTAAAACCACAGGGGTAAATGGAAAATCCAGAGAGATTGTATAGAATAAGAAGAAATCAGAAGAAATGAGGAAGAAAAGACATCACAGAGGTAGGAAGGCACCAAGAAAGCCGAGGCAAAAGAACAAAGGAGAGGGGAGAGCCAGGAGAGAGAGAGTGTCAGGTAACAATGGGCAAAATGTATGAAGTATGTAGAGATCAAATAATTCTAGTCAATGTACCAAGGTCACCGGGGACATGAGCAAGATCAGTTCATGTCGAAAGTGCCTAACTATGTTTATGAAAGGTCATAATATACATATCTGACTTCTTTAGTATCGTAATTTAAAGACTCACAAATTATTAACCAGAAACCTCTTGTTCAAAGTATAAATAACCCTTTGGATGACATAATTAAGATTAAACATTTTTTTGTACCCTCTGTGATTTCTGATTTTTATTTTATTTATTTGATTTTTTTTTAATTGGTGGAGAATGTATTACTCTAAAAATTGGAAGAAACATAGCCATAAAAAAGCATTGCGCTAAATGCTTTCAAGGTGTGAAGATAAATTGCCTCTGGCACACAAAACTTCTAGAATTTACAGGTCTACTTAAAACCAAAGACTTTTAAACTGGAAAGATCCCCCATCCCCAAAAGGACATTTAAATCCCCCATGAACCCCAGGTACATTAATTAGCTTTCCCAGGATAATGAAATCTGAATGTGGCAGTGAAAGAACTAGAGTTCAGGACTTTCATGAAAAACTATGTTTTAACAAAGATGTCAGTTGCATATTAAAAGAGTGAACGAATATTAGTGTTTATCTTTAAATTTTTCATCACAGTAGGGCATAGCAGGAGAAAGTTGTATTTTAGAAGCAGACCTATATTTGAATCCTGCTTCAGTTTTCACATCTATAAACGAGGGCTAGTACTTACCTTGCAGTGTTATTGTAAAAATTAAGGCATCAGATATAGGTATCTATCATAGTCTGTCAAATTATACTTATTCCAATAATATTAATTTCCCTTTAATAATAATTAAATTAATTAATTATTCTCACTTTATTTTTTAAATTTTTTTTATTCAGAGAGGAAGGGACAGGGAGAGATTAAAACATCAACGATGAGAGAGAATCACTGATTGGCTGCCTCCTGCACGCCCCCAACTGGGGACCAAGCCCGAAACTGGAGCATGTGCCCTTCGCTGGAATTGAACCTGGGCAGGCTGACCCTCTATGCACTGAGCCAAACCGGCTACGGCTATTATTTTCACTTTAAACATGAGCTGGATGATCACTTGGCAAATTTGTTGAAGGATGTAAGTATTTAAGAGATGATTCAAATGCAAGATTTTTAAGTTCTCTTCACATCTTGAATAAATAAATATTTAAGTTTCCATAACAGTCACTTGACCACTTAAAAACAAAATTCTCACGTAATAGCAAGGATTCTAGCCTACTAAATATTATATACCCTATGAAAGTTACAAAAGTACATAAAACACACCATCTTTCCATAGGAGTACGAAATGATATTTGACCAACACAAGGAAACAGTGAGCCTAGAAATTAAGCACAGTTTAGTCTAAAAGTTGAAACAATATCCTTATTTGTAGATACTTTAAAATAATCCTTAAAGCCCTAACCAGTTTGACTCAGTGGATAGGGCGTCAGTCTGCGGACTCAAGGGTCCCAGGTTCAATTCCGATCAAGGGTATGTACCTTGGTTGCGGGCACATCCCCAGTAGGGAGTGTGCAGGAGGCAGCTGATCAATGTTTCTCTCTCATTGATGTTTCTGACTCTCTATCCCTCTCCCTTCCTCTCTGTAAAAAATCAATAAAATATATTTCAGAAAACAAAAAACAGGAACTGCTACTTGCCTATCCTAATTAAAAAAAAAAACTTAAAAAAAAGATTAGGACTGAAAAAAAAGTAATAGCAAAAATTGCTTACCTTTTACAGGAAAGGTAAATGGCTCCTTAGTCAAATCAGGGCAATCAACTACGGAGACCTGCACATCAGCAAAGTTATCCTTTAGCCCCTTCTGCAGAACTAATAGATAAGCAAAGCAATTACTTAGCATTAGGTAAAAATTTGTCACCACATATCAAATCTTCCCTCAACTTTTTTGTGTGTCACACTTCTTATCTAAACTTGTGTAATTAAAAAAGAGGGGGAAGGGATCTTATTAATGAATACAATTCGACATTAGATACACAATCAATCACAAGATATCATGAAGACTAAGACACAGTATAAATCACAGTGATTATAAACCACTGAGGAGAAACACTGCACTCAGGCGAGGATTACCTTTCTTTTGGGGACAGGATTCCAAAGACATATTGAAATGTAAATATTTAAACTGATAGAAAGTAAGCAATTACATGCAACAACTTCCTTGAAGCGTACAGGTTGAGAAAGACAAGACACAAAAGAGTATATACAATATGATGTATTTAAAAAACGGATCACGAAGAGAGAAACAAGATGGCGGCATAGGGTGGACACC
>PVJC01041068.1:0-15521 GCA_004026665.1 Murina feae | reverse complement strand
AGGGAAGCCATGGAGAGAAAGGTCAGAGATTGCCTAGAGAGAGGTGGGATTGGGGATTTTGGCTGGAGGGAGAAACACCAGCATCTAGGACTAGAGTCTCGGAGGAAGATTGTATTGCAACAAATCCACTGCCCTTGGAGTAAGTGCAGCCCTCAAATGTTGAAGGGAGTCCACAGGGATGCTGGCAGTGGAGGACTCTAGGTCTAAGCCCACAGACATGAGAGACTGCACCCAGAAAGGCAGCCTGAAGTACTATACCAGCCACCCAGTGTTGCGGGGAGAAAAATGGGAAGCAGCACAGTTGCTCTGTCTTTACAACTTCCTTGTTTTTACTTGCTAAACCCAGTGCATAGGATCTTTCTATTAAAAACACTCACTGAGACTGCAGAGGAAAGTGGATTTTGTGGAAACTGGGAAGCAGAATAGGGAGAGATGAGCAGGAAGTCAGCTCTGGGATAGTCCATCCCTCCAACCTTGACAGATTTTTTTCTCCTGAAGACCAGGGCTTCTTCTAACAGTGCAGCCACACCCAGTCTTGAGTGTTGCAGGGAAAGGAAGATTCTAAATACCTCCATGGAGCCCTGGGGGACTGATTTGAGGGGCCATTTGGTCCCGGAAACTAATGCAGAAACACCACCACCTAGGGACCGTGTCAGAAATAGACATTTCTGTAAATACAACTGAAAGCAAGCAGAGAAACAAAGTGTGCAGATTGATCATGCCTGCTTGAAAACAAGGCTGTGGCATGTGACACAGAGGAGCGGTAGATTGCTGGACACTTCAATACAATGCTGACTACCTGACAGGAAACTGAGATGAGGTAGGCAGAACAGTAAGAAGGGGTCTTAAACCAGCCCCCATGGATCACTGAAGCGAACAAACTTCAGGTTTTCATTGCCTTTGTTAAATGTATTCCTAGAGATTTTATTCTTTCTGTTGCAATTATAAATGTGATTGTTCATTTCTGTTTCTGATAGTTTATTGTTAGTATGTAGAAATGCAACAAGTTTTTGCATATTGATTGTGCATTCTGCAACTTTACATATTCATTTATTTTTTCATTTGTTTTTATTTTTTTGACTTTTATATTTTTATTGATTAAGGTATTACATATGTGTCCTTATCCCCCCATTACCTCCTCCACTCATGCCCTCACCCCCCTGTTGTCTGTCTTCATTGGTTAGGCTTATATGCATGCATACAAGTCCTTTGGCTTGATCTCTCTCCCTTACCCCCACCCTCCTCTACCTTCCCTCTGAGGATTGATGATCTGATTGATGATTATCTGCCTCTGAATCTGTTTTTGTTCATAAGTTTATGTTGTTCATTATATTCCATATATAGTGAGATCATGTGATATTTATCTTTCTCTGACTGGCTTATTTCACTTAGCATAATGTTTTCCAGTTCCATCCTTTATTATTTCTAATGTTTTTTGGGGAACAATCTTTAGAATTTTTCTGTATATAATATCATGTCATCTGCAAATATGATGACATGATAGTTTTATTTCAATCAGGCTGTGTGGGGTGACCAGGCCCACAGGGGGGCAGTTGGGGACGACCAGGCTGGCAGGGGGGGCAATGAAGGTGACCAGACCTGGTGGCTATGATGCACACTCACCACCAGGGAACAGAAGCTCAATGCACAGGATCAGGCTCCCTCCTATCTGGATCAGGCTGAAACCAGCCATCCAACATCCTCCAAGGGGTCCCAGATTGTAAGAGGGTGCAGGCCAGGATGAGGGGCCCCACTGGTTCACGAATCTGTGCACTGGGCCTCCAGTAATTTGGTATTGTTATCCCTCCAACTTTGTTTTTCCATCTCAAGATTGTCGTGGCTATTGAGGGTCCTTTTTGGTTCCATGTAAATTTTTGGAATATTTGTACTAGATCTGTGAGATATGCCATTCGTGTTTTTTTGTTTGTTTTGTTTTGTTTTGTTTTTTAATTTCTTTATTGGTCAAGGTATTACAATTGTGTCCTCATCCCCCCAATAACCCCAACCCTCCTACCCGATTCATGCTCTCATCCCTCTGTTGTCTGAGTCCATTGTTTTGGCTTATATGTATGCATACAAGTTCTTTGTTTAATCTCTGCCCCCCACCCCCATGCCATTGTTGTTTTAATTAAGATTGTGTTGAAACTGTAGATTATTTTGGGTAATATAGACATTTTAATGATGTTAATTCTTCCAAACCATATACACGTATACACTTTCACTTATTAAAATCTTTTTCTATTTCTTTTTCAATATTCTATACTTTTCTAAGTACAGGTTTTTTACCTCCTTAGTAAAGTTTAGTCCTAGGTATCTTATTTTTTACTTGCAATGGTAACTGGGATTTTTTGTTTGTTTGTTTGTTTCTCTTTGTAAGAATTCAATATTAGTGTATAAAATACTATCAATTTCTGGATGTTAACTTTGCATTCTGCTACTTTGCTGAATTCATTTTTTAAATCTAGCCATTTTTGGTGGAGACTTTAGGTTTTTCTGTGCTATAGCAAGCCATCTGAGATTCATGAAAGTGTTTTCCTCTGTTCAACTTGGATGACTTTTAAAAAATTTCTCTACTTGTCTGATCACTGTGGTTAGAACTTCCAGTACCATTTGAATTAAAGTGGTGAAAATGGACATCCCTGACTTCTTCTTGATCTTAAGGGAAATCCTTTTCTTTTCCTTTTTGCCCATTGAGTATGATATTGGTTATAGGTTTGTCATATATGGTCTTTATTGTATTGAAATATGATCCCTGTATTTCCACATTTCTGAGAGTCTTTATAATAAACTAGGGGCCCCCAAAATTCGTGCAGTGGGGGTGTTCCTCAGCCCAGCCTGCCTGCTCTCACATATTGGGAGCCCTCAGGGGGTGTCCTACTGATGGCTCAGGCCCGCTTCCTGATCCCTTTGGGGAGTGACCTAAGCTGCAGTCTGGCCTCCCTTTGTGGGAGGTGACAGGCTAATCAGGGGAAGCCACCAGCCTCATCACCCTGCTGCTGAAGCCACTGCCAGTCACTGTAGCCACCACGGTGTTTTCATCAACATGGACTCCAGTCCCTTCACCATGAAAAAATGACAACTTTCTTTAGGCATTTTCAAGATGTGTCTTTCATAGGATGTGATATTTCTTTTTTTCTTTCTTTTTTATCCTCACCTGAGGATATGTTTCTATTGATTTTTAGAGAATGTGGAAGAGAAGGGAAAAACAGAGAGAAACATCAAAGTGATAGAAACATTTTGATTGGTTGCCTCCTGCATATGCCCTGACCTGGGCCCCAGCCAGGGAGAAGCCTGCAACTTAGGTACATGCCCTTGGTCAGAATTGAACCCAGACTCTGCAGTCAGCAGGCTGAGGCATTATGCACTGAGTCAAACCGGCTAGGGCAAGATATGACGTTTCTAAGCCCTCCAGCAGTGGACCTTCATTTTTTTTTTTTATCCAGGAGTGTGGTGGAAAAACCCTAGATGGCCTTTTTGGATTCTTATTACCCAAGTTACTAAGAATATCACCAGTGACATACAGGTAGCTTAGCCAATGAGCGGTCAGAAAAGTTGTTTCCTCTGTAGTTCACTCCCATCACCATCTCCACCCCTACCCCTCCAATCCCAGCTCCACCTCTGACCAGGCTTGTAACCTCTGGCCAAGGATTCAGGCCTGGGCAGGGGACCCCCCCCCAAGCCCTTCCAGTCACTGGCTTCACAGAGTCCAGGCCTCTGCAATCACTGGTTCTGTTCCTGCCCCCTGCCATCGCTGGCTCTGCCCTTGCCCCACTGGCAGCCTCTGACCAAGGCTGCAGGCCTGGACAGGGGACCCCCAGGCCCCTGCATTGCTGTCTGGACCCATGCCCAGACCCCTGTGATTGCAGTCTCTGCCCCTGTTCCTCTGATCACCGGCTCTGCCCCTGCCCAAACCCTGAGATCGCTGACTCTGCCTTGCCCCACTGAACCCTCTGGCCAGGGCTACAGGCCTGGACAGGAGACCCCCTAGACTGCCGCCTTGCCAGCTCCACCCATGCCCAGACTCCTGCAATCACAGGTCCTGCCGCTGCCCCTCTGATCACTGGCTTTGTGGAGCCCAGGACCCTGTGATCTCGGGCCTTGCCCCTGCCCAGGGCCTCAGGCCTTATGCCTTGGTAGGGCACCCTCATACCCCTCTGATCACTGGCTCCGCCCTTTCCCATGCCTGAGGCCTCTGGCGAAGTCCTCTGGCCTGGGCAGGGGACTCCCAACCCCCTCTGATTGCTTGTTCTGCCACTCAGGCCCCCCACCTCCCCTGCCACCTGCCAGACTAACAGGCCTGACCACTTCAGTGGCGGGGCTGAGCTGAACTGGGCACCACCATCTTGTGGTTATGGGGGAGACCATCTTTGTGATGGAGTGATGCCTAATTTGCATATTACTCTTTTATTAGATAGGATGTGGCTATGGTTGCCACCATCTTGTGGCTATGGGGTAAGCCATCTTTGTGATGGAGTGACACCTAATTTGTGTATTACTTTTTTATTAGATAGGATGACTGCTGGATTTTGTCAAAAGTTTTTTTTCCTGTATCTATTGATATGATAATGTGATTTTTGTAATTTGTTTTGTTTATAGAATATATCACATTAATTTATTTGCTAATATTTTACCAGCCTTTTAGACCTGGAATAAATCTCACTTGGTAATGTTGTATGATGTCTTTTATGTATTGCTGATTCTGATTTGCTAATATTTTGTTGATGACTTTAGCATCTATATTCATCACAGGTATTTGCCTGTAATTTTCTTTCTTTGTAGTGTCTTTATCTGGTTTTGGAATTAGGATAATGCTGTCCTTGCTAAAAAAAACTTGGAAGTCAACCCTCCTCTTGAATTTTTTTGAAATAGTTTGAGGATGATAGTTGTTAGTTCTTCTTTGAATGTTTGGTAAAACTTGCTTGTAATGTCATTCAGTCCAGCACTTTTGTTTGCTGGGAGTTTTCTGATTACTGCTTTGGTTTCATTAGTTGTTTTGGTCTCTTTAGATTTTTTATTCTTCTTGAATGAGTTTTGGAAGATTTTATGTTTCTAGGAATCTGTTCATGTCATACTGGATATTCCATTTGTTGGCATTTAGTTGTTCATAGTATTTTCTTACAATCCTTTGTATTTCTGTGGCGACAGTTGTTAATTTGCTTGTTCTAGTTCTGATTTTAATTATTTGGGTCTTCTCTATTTGTTTTTTGAAGAATCTGGCTAAAAGTTTACCAATCTTGTTTATCTTTTCAAAGAACCAGCTCTTGGTTTCATTGATCTTTTGTATTATTTCTTTTAAGCTCCATGTTGTTTATTTCTGCTCAGATGTTTATTATTTACTTCCTTTTACTAACTCTAGGATTTTTGTGTTCTCTTTATCATTGTTTTGGTAGTAGGGCTAGACAGTTTATTTTAAATTTTTCTTATTTCTTGAGTTAATCCTATAATGCTATGACCTCCTCTCTTACAACTGCTTTTGATGTGTCCCATAGATTTTGGGTTGTTGTATGTTGATTTTCAATTTTACAGGTAACTTTTAATTTCTTCCTTGATCTGTTGGTAATGCATTCATTGTTCAATAACATACTATTTAGTTTTCAATTGTGTAAATGTTTTGAGATTTTTTTTATTGTAATTGATTTCCAGTTTCGTGCCATTACCATCCAAGAAGATGGTTGCTATTTTTTCAATGATCTTGCTCAGACTTATTTTTTTTTGCCATGACATGTGGTCTGCCTTTTTAATTTTTTTCTTTATTGATTAAGCTATTACATATGCATCCTTATCTCCCCATTGCCCCCTGCCCACTTCCCCACTCATCCCTTCACGCCCCTGGTGTCTGTGTC
This sequence comes from Murina feae, assembly GCA_004026665.1. NCBI lineage: Eukaryota > Metazoa > Chordata > Mammalia > Chiroptera > Vespertilionidae > Murina > Murina feae. Next base: position 9,678 of record PVJC01041068.1, on the reverse strand, counting down.
CATTGGTTAGGCTTATATGCATGCATACTCCCCCCTGAGGTTTGACAGTCTGACCCATGCTTCTCTGTCTCTAGATCTGTTTTTGTCCATCAGTTTATGTTGTTCATTATATTACACAAATGAGTGAGATCATGTGATATTTATCTTTCTCTGAATGGCTTATTTCACTTAGCATAATGCTCTCTAGTTCCATTCATGCTGTTGCAAATGTTAAGAATTCCTTCTTTTTTACCACAGTGTAGTATTCCATTATGTAGATGCACCACAGTTTTTTCAAAAAACTAAAAATGGAACTTTCATTTGACCCAGTGATCCCACTTCTAAGAATATACTCCAAGAAACTAGAAACACCAATCAGAAAGGATATAAGCACCCCTATGTTCATAGCAGCACAATTTACAATAGCTAAGATTTGGAATCAGCCTAAATGCCCATCAGCAGATGAGTGGATTAAAAACCGTGGTACATCTACATAGTGGTTTGTCTTTGAGAATGTTCTATATGCACTTGAGCAGAATGTATATTCTATAGCTATAGGATGAAATTTTCTATAAATATCAATTAAATCCTTCTGATCTAGTTTCTTATTAAGGCCTCTGTTTTCTTGTTGATTTTTTTTGTCTGGAGGATCTATCCAGTGATGCCTGTGGTGTGATATAGTCCCCTACTATGATTGTGTTTATGTAAATCTCTGTCTTAAAGTTCATCAAGGTTTTTTTTTTTATATTTAGGTGTTGTTATATTGGGTGCATATATGTTTACAAGGTTTATATTTTCATGTTGGATTGATCATTTAATATTATGTAATAATCTTCTTTGTCTCTAGTTATGGCCTTTGTTTTGTAGTTTATTTTGTTAGATATGAGAACTGCTACCCCAGATTTTTTTTTTTACATTTTCATTTGCATAGTATATTGTTTTTCCATCCTATCACTTTCAGTCTGTGGGAATCTTTTGCTCTTATGTGGGTCACTTGTAGAGAGTATATATATATATATATATATATATATATATATATATATATATAATTTTCCCATTTGCATTTAAAGTTGTTATTGATAGGTACTTATATATGGACATTTTTCCCTTTGTACTTAGATTCCTCTCTGTCTTGATTTCATCTTTTTCTCAAAGTATTTCCTTTAACATTTCTTGCAATGCTGATTTGGTGTTAATGTACTCTTTTAGTCTTTTATTATCTGAGTAGCTTTTTATTTCCCCTTCAATTTTGATTGTTAGCATTGCTGGACAGAGTAGTCTTGGATTTAGGTTCTTGCTTTTCATTACTTTGAATAATTCATTCCAATCTCTTTTGGACTTCAGTGTTTCTAAAGAAAAATCAGTTGATTTCTAATGGGAACTCTCTTGTGGGTGCCTTTCTGTCTCTTTCTTGCTTCCTTTAAAATTCTTTCTTTGCTTTAACATTTATCATTTTAATTATGATATGTCTTGGTGTGGGTCTCTTTGTGCTCATCTTGCTTGCTCATCTGTGCTTCCTGACCTTGTGTGACTTTTTTCTTCACCAGGTTAGGGAATTTTTCTGCCATTATTTCTTTCAACAGGTTCTCTATTCCTTGCTCATGTTTGTCTCCTGGTGCCCTTATGATGCAGATGTTGTTATGTTTCACTAGGGGCCCAGTGCACAAAAATTTGTGCACTGGGGGGGGGGTGCTCAGCCTGGCCTGTGCCCTCTTGCAGCCTGGGACCCCTCAGGGGATGTCCACCTGCTGGTGTGCCTGGCCAGCCTGGGTGAGGGGCTGATGGATGTTTTCAAGCTGGCCAATCCCCCCAGTGGGGACACTCACCCCATTGGGGTGTGGCCAGGCTGGGTAAGGGTCTGAGGGCCGTTTTCAGGCTGCCCACTGACCGTTCAGGGTTTGGGTCCCTACTGGGGTGCCTATCCAGCCTGGGTGAGGGGCTGAGGGCCATTTTCAGGCTGCCCACAGCCCTTTCATGGTTCGGGTCCCTACTGGGGTAGCCTGGGTGAGGGGCTGATGACTGTTTGCAGGCTAGCCACAGCTCCCATTGACCCAATGTCCCAGCGAGGCTGGCTGGAATCAGGTTTCTGGGGTGTATTTATCTTCTATAATTGAAACTTTGTTACTTTGAGTGGAGGCCTAGGCAGGCACGAAGCCTCCTGTTTGCTTCAGCTCCATGGCTTCTATAATTGAAACTTTGTTGCTTTGAGCAGAGGCCCAGCTGGCCTAGGCAGGCAGTTGCAACAGTTGCAACTGAAGCCTCCTATTTGTTCTAGCTCTGTGGCTGCCGGCCTCCATCTTGGCTGGGTTAATTTGCATACAGCCACTCTGATTGGCTGGGGGCGTGGCTTGGCTGGTGGGTGTGGCTTAGGTGTCTTGGAGTGATGGTTATTTTCCATATTACTCTTTTATTAGAGTAGATGTTGTTCCAAAGTTTCCTTAAACTATCCTGATTTTTAATTATTTTTTTTCTTTTTGCTGCTCTAATTGGGATTTTATTTTCTAACTTGTCTTCTAAGTCACTGATTTGATTCTCCAAATTCCTTCTAGTATATTATTTATTTATATGTTATTTAAAAATATATTTTTATTGATTTTAAAGAGAGATGAAGGGGGACTGAGACAGAGAAAAATGTCATGTGTGAGAGAATCATCAACACCTGCCTCCCACATGCTCCCTGCTGGGGATCAAGCACACAACACAGCCATATACCATGATGGGAAATTGAACCTGCAACCCTTTGGTGCATTGGATGATGGCCAACTAACTGAGACACATTGACCAGGGCCATTTTCATTTATTATTGATGTCAGACATGGTATTCTTCATTTATGACTGGTTCTCATTCATGATTCCTATTTCATTTTGAATGCTGTCTTAGTTCCCACTAAGTTGTTTGTCATTATCTCTGTATTCCTTGAGCATCCTTATAACAATTTGAACTCTATACCTAATAAATTGCTTGCCTCCATTTCATTTAGCTCCTTTTATGGAGATTCTTACTATTATTTAATTTGTGAGTTGTTTCTTTGTCTCCTCCTTTTAGCTGCTTCTTTATGTTTGTTTCTATGTATAAGGTAGAACTTCTATGCCTCACAGTTTCCATGGAGTGGACTTATGTAGTTAGTGTCTTCTGGGACCCTATGGCACATTCTCCTTGATATCCTGAGCTGGATGTTCTTTGTATGTTCCTTATGAAAATTATGTGGGTCTTCCTCTTATAATTGGGTCTTGATTTCTGCTGGTCTGTTGGTGAATGGGATCCAATTTTGGATTGGCTTAATGCACAGTTGCTGACTGAACAAAACAAGGAAAAGCAAAGCAAAATAAGAAAATAGACAACAAAAAAAACACCAAAAAGAACAACAAAAAAGAGTAAGGAAGAAAAAAAGTAAAACAAGAATAATGTAAATCAAAAGAAAAAAAGAATAAGAGAAGATAATATATGAAAGTTAAGCAAAAAAAAAAAAAAGAAGAAAATAAGGTAAAGAAACAAGAATAACATTTAGCAAAGGAAAAATCAGAACAAGTATATAAGCAAAGACAAAGGGAAGATAATATCTTTATAAAAAGAAAGATAGAAATATGAATTATTAAGAAAAAAACAACCATGAAATAATAAAGTAAAATAAAAATAAAATTAAAAAAGAAGAAAAAGTAAAGCTTGTTAGATATTGCTCTGCTGCTTTCTGAAGCCTTCCACTTGGTTTTCAGGTTGCTGGATTCCTGAAAACCTATCAACAACTACACGTCATCCACAGTATGTGCCTGCCTATGCTGGACTTGCTTGTGCCTGGGAAAAAACAAGCTGCACTTGAAGGTAGGTTCTTACCAGCACAGGGCCCAGCTAAGTGTCTGCAAATGTCCCAAGGCTCTCTGGGATCCATTTCTGCCTGCCTCCTCCTTCTGGCTGCCTGCAAGGCTTAGAGACTAAAAAGGCTTAGTCTCTGAAAGAGCTTCTTGTGGAATTAGAAGGATGAGGTTACTGAATTTCCCATGATATTTAGATGCCATTTAGACTTCGGAGAAGATGATGGATGCATTTTCCTGCTCAAAAACCACAGTCTGAGTCTGCCCCAGATTTTCCCCTCAACTTAGCAGGGCAGAGCCACTAGTAGACAGAGGGTGGAGACTATGAAGCCCAGAGAGGGTGGATCTGCTGGAGACAGAGGTGGAGTGTTTATGTTGGATCTCCTGTTTGGTTCCTTGTAAAGAAGGAGAAATGGCCCAGTCCCAAAGCAAGTCACTGAGAACCCCTGAGACTGCCTAGTCTTCTAAACCCCAGCCTATGCTGCTGATTCCTCAGCAGAGCTTAAAATGCTAGGATGACTCCAGAGGGTTGGACAAGCCAAATGCCTGAGGGCAGGGGTAGTTACTTTTCCTCAGGCAGATGCCTCTTGGAATGGATTGATTGTTATCCCAAGAAAAATGGTTGCTGCGGCATTGGAAGATGATCTAGCACCACATTCTTATGGATGCTCTGCCATGCTTCTACCCAATGCCAGCCACCCTGGGCTCTCCTCCAGTGACTCTCATCCTCACCATCCTCCCTCCACCAGTGTCCCAAGTGAGTGTCTGTGAACAAAAGTTTTGCACATTGGCTCTTTAAACAGATGGCTTAGACTCCACCAGATCCCCCTTTCCTTGTCAGGCAGTAACCCAGCTGCCTTTCATAGCTGGCTGCCATGTGGGGGCTCATTCCTGCGCTGGTTGATCTGGGTTGGGGAGCTTGGTATGGGAACTAGCATTCTTGCCTCTTAAGGGAAACCTTCCACAGTGGAGGTATCCCTTCCTATCTTGGGCTACATAGCTTGGGGGCGAGGCTGCCCCTTTCATGACTCCACCCTTCCTGGTTTCAATGTGGCTGCTGCAGTCCTTGGTTAAAAGTCTCTTCTAGAGGTAGTTTCCAGTTAGTATTTCAGGGTGATTTTTCCCTAGTGTAGCTGTTACTTCCAATTTGGTGCTGGGAGATGTTTCTAGCAAGATCCCTCCTACTTTGAGGAGACCTTGAACCCCTCTATTTTTCTTTTCCTTTTGAATTTGTTTGTTATTAAGGTTTGATGGTTTTATATGATGTTTTTGTTCCCCCTATTTTATGTTTTGCTTCTCAATACTGCATTTTTTGTTGTTACCATAATGCTTGTATAAAATGTTTCATATATTAAAGTAATCCTTTTCCTTTTTTTAAAAAGTGTTTTTATTGATTTTTTTTTAGAAAAAGAAGAAGGGAGAGGAATAAAGAGATAAGAACATTCATGAGAGAGAAATAACGATTGGATGCCTCCTGCACATCTCCCACTGGGGATTGAGCCAACAACACTGAATGGGAATCCAACCAGTGACCTCTTGGTTCATGTATCAACACTCAACCATTGAGCTACACCAGCCAGGCAGTTCTTTTCTTTTGATAACATCTTCTCTTCAATCACCAACATAAGTTCAGTCCTTTTCCTCTCATCCTTTTATGTTTTTTTTCTTTTCTTCTTTATTGGTCAACCTATTACAAATGTGTCCTCATCTCCCAACAACCCCCAGCCCTCCCCCTCACTCATGCTCTCATCCCCCTGTTGTCTGAGTCCATTGGCTTGGCTTATATGTATGCATACAAAATTAATGCCAAGAAATCTTTGATTGATCTCTCCCCCGGCACCCTCCCCCACCCTTCCTCTGGGGATCAACAGACCGATCGCTGCTTCTCTATCTCTGAATCTGTCCCTGTTCATCAGTCTATGTTGTTCTCTATATTCCACAAATGAGTGAGATCATATGATATTTATCTTTCTCTGACTGGCTTATTTCACTTAGCATAATACTCTCCAGTTCCATCCATGCTGTTGCAAATGGCAAGAATTCCTTCTTTTTTACCACAGCGTAATATTCCATTGTGTAGATGTACCACTGTTTTTTAATCCACTCATCTGCTGATGGGCACTTAGGCTGTTTCCAGATCTTAGCTATGGTAAATTGTGCTGCTATAAACATAGGGGTGCATATATACTTTCTGATTGGTGTTTCTAGCTTCTTGGGATATATTCCTAGAAGTGGGACCAATGGGTCAAATGGGAGTTGCATTCTTTGTTTTTTGAGGAAACTCCATACTGTTCTCCACAGTGGCTGCACCAGTCTGCATTCCCACCAGCAGTGCAGAAGGGTTCCTTTTTCTCCGCATCCTCGCCAGCACTTGTCGTTTGTTGATTTGTTGATGATAGCCATTTTGACAGGTATGAGATGATACCACATTGTTGTTTTGATTTGCATCTCTCAGATGATTAGTGATTTTGAGCATGTTTTCATATGTCTTTTGGCCTTCTGTATGTCTTCTTTTGAAAAGTGTCTATTTAGGTCTGTTGCCCATTTTTTGATTGGATTGTTTATCTTCCTTTTGTTAAGTTGTATGAGTTCCCTGTAAATGTTGGATATTAAACCCTTATCGGTGATATCATTGGCAAATATGTCCTCCCATGCAGTGGGCTTTCTTGTTGTTTTGTTGATGGTTTCCTTTGCTGTGCAAAAGCTTTTTATTTTGATGTAGTCCCATTTGTTTATTTTCTCTTCAGCTTCTGTTGCCCTAGGATCAGTATCAGTGAAGAAATTCCTTCGGCACATGTTTGCGATTTCGCTACTTGTGTATTTCTCTAGTATTTTTATGGTTTCCTGTCTTACATTTAAGTCCTTTATCCATTTTGAGTTTATTTTTGTGTATGGTGTAAGTTGGTGGTGTAGTTTCATCTTTTTGCATGTATCTGTCCAATTTGCCCAACACCATTTATTGAAGAGACTGTCTCGACTTCATGGTATTTTCTTGCCTCCTTTGTCAAATATTAATTGAGCATATTGGTTTATTCCATTGATCAATATGTCTGTTCTTGTGCCAGTACCAGGCAGTTTTGAGAACCGTGGCTTTGTAATATAGCTTGATATCTGCTACTGAGATCGAACCTACTTTGTTCTTCTTTCTCAGGTTTGCTGCAGCTATTCAAGGTCTTTCTGTATTCCAGATGAATTTTTGGAACATTCCTTCTAGATCTGTGAAATATGCTGTTGGTATTTTAATGGGGATTGCATTGAATATATAGATTACTTTGGGAAGTATGGACATTTTAATGATATTGATCCTACCAGTCCATGAACACAGTAAGTTCTTTCATCTGTTTATATCTTCCTCTATCTCTTTTTTCAGTGTCCTGTAGTTTTTTGCATATGTCTTTTACCTCCTTAGTTAAGTTTATTCCTAGATATATTATTTTTTTTGGTGTGATGGTAAGCGGGATTGTTTTTTTAGTCTCTCTTTCTGTAAGTTCACTATTAGTGTAAAGAAATGCCATAGATTTCTTGGCATTAATTTTGTATCCTGCATCATTGCTGAATTCATTTATTAAGTTTAATAATTTTTTGATGGAGTCTTTAGGGTTTTGTATGTACAGTATCATGTCATCTGCAAGTAAGGACAGTTTTACTTTTTTTCCAATTTGGATGCCTTTTATTTCTTCTTCTTGTCTGATCGCAATGGCTAGTATTTCCAGTACTATTTTGAACAGGAGTGGTGAAAGGGGGCATCCCTGTCTTGTACCTGTTCTTAGGGGAAATGATTTTAGTTTATGACCATTGAGTATGATGTTGGCTGTGGGTTTGTCATATATAGCTTTAATATGTTTAGGGATGATCCTTCTATTCCCACCTTGCTGAGAGTTTTTATCAAAAATAGGTGTTGGATTTTGTCAAATGCTTTTTCTGCATCAATTGTTATGACTATGTATTTTTTTTTCTCTCAGTTTGTTCATGTGATTTATCACATTTACTGATTTGTGTATATTGTACCATCCTTGCATCCCTGGGATAAATCCTACTTGGTCACAGTGTATGATCTTTCTGATGTATTGCTGGATCTGATTTGCTAGAATTTTTTTGAGGATTTTGGCATCTATGTTCATGAGGAATATTGGCCTATAATTTTGTTTCATTGTGTTGTCTTTATCTGGCTTTGGTATTACGGTGATGCTGGCTTCATAGAATAAGCTGGGAAGTGTTCCTTCCTCTTAAATTTTTTGGAATAGTCTGAGATGGATAGGTTTTAGTTCCTCCTTGAACATTTGGTAAAACTCCTCTGTGAAGCCGGCTGGCCCTAGGCTTTTGTTTGCTGGGAGCTATTTGATGACTGCTTCAATTTCTTCCATAGTTATTGGCCTATTGAGATTTTTAGAATCTTCCTGATTGAGTTTTGCAAGATTATATTTTTCTAGGAATATTTCCATTTTCTCCACATTGTCTAGTTTGTTTGAGTGGAGTTGTTCATAGTATTTTTTAACAATTCTATGAATTTCTGTGGGGTCTGTTGTTATTTCTCCTCTTTCATTTCTGATTTTGTTTATTTGTGTCTTCTCTCTTTGCTTTTTGGTGAGCCTGGCTAGCAGTTCATCGATCTTGTTTATCCTTTCAAAGAACCAGCTCTTGGTTTCATTGATCTTCTGTATTCTTTTTTTGGTCTCTGTCATTTATTTATGTTCTGAACTTTTTTATCTCTCTCCTTCTACTCACTCTGGACTATTTTTGTTTCTCTTTTTCTAATTCTTTGAGTTGTAGTATTAGATGATTTACTATCATTTTTTCTTGTTTTTTGAGGCAGGCCTGTAGAGCTATAAACTTCCCTCTCAGGACTGCTTTCATTGTTTCCCATAGATTTTGGATTGTTGTGCTTTTATTGTCATTAGTTTCCAGAGTGTTTTTTATTTATTCTTTGATCTCGTTGGTAACCCAATCATTATTTAGTAGCATGTTATTTAGCTTCCAAGTGTTTGAGTTTTTTTGGATTGTTTTTGTTGTAGTTTATTTCTAATATTATGGCATTGTGGTCTGAGAAGAAGGTTGGTATGATTTCAATCTTCTTGAATTGGGGAGACTTTGCTTGTGACCCAATATGTGGTCTATTTTTGAAAATGTCCCATGTGCACTTGAGAAAAATTTGTATTCCGTGGCTTTGGGGTGAAATGTTCTGAAGATGTCAATTAAGTCCATCTGATCCAGTGAGTCATTTAGGATAGCTCTTTTTTTGCTTATTTTTTGTCTAGAGGATTTATCCAGTGATGTCAGTGGTGTGTTTAAGTCTCCTACTATAATTGTATTGCTGTCAATCTATCCCTTGACATCCTCCAGGAGTTTTTTTTTATGTATTTGGGTGCTCCTGCATTGTGTGCATATATGTTTATCGGGGTTATATTCTCTTGTTGTATTGATCCTTTTAGTATTATGAAGTGTCCTTCCTTATCTCTTGTTATGGACTTCACTTTGAGGTCTATTTTGTCAGATATAAGTATTGGTACCCCAGGTTTTTTTTCCTTTCCATTTGCCTGAAATATATTTTTCCATCCTTTCACTTTCAGTCTGTGTGAGTCCCTTGTTCTGAGGTGGGTCTCTTGTAGACAGAATATATATGGGTCATGTCTTTTTATCCATTCAGCCATTCGATGTCTTTTGATTGGAGCATTTAATCCATTTATGTTTAAAGTCATTATTGGAAGGTATTTGTTCAAAGTCATTTCTATTTTTGTGTCTGTGTTCTTTCTTACTTTTTTATTTCTTCTTTTTACAGCATTCCCTTTAGCATTTCTTGCATTGTTGGCTTGGTAGTGATAAACTCCGTTAGCCTTTTTTTTGTCAGCAAAGATCTTGATTTCCCCTTCAATTTTGATTGATAGTCTTGCT
>PVJC01041067.1:0-15521 GCA_004026665.1 Murina feae | reverse complement strand
CGAGCCCGTGCGCGCGCCTCCGTACCTCTGTACTTTGCTTCCGCTGCTGCTCTGAGTCTCAGACTCTTCTCTGGTTGTAGGATTTTCACTCAGCCAGCCGTCCTGTGGGTGCGAGTGGTGTCCGTGTGTTCTTTTCGTGGTTTTTCTGAAATAGTTGTTCACAGCTGCATATACGGTGTCTACCCTATGCCGCCATCCTCGCTTTTATTAATTTAGATATATATATATGGCATGTGGTAAGTCTCTCATGCATTATAGTGTGTTTCCTCCTCACAGGAATAATAGTACCTACTTCACATGACTGTTACCATTTTTCAAGTTAGGAAACTAAGGCTGCAAGAGGTTAGGTAACTTGCCCAAGGTTACAAAAGACAAAATTTATCCTGGTGTAGTAAAGACATGGTTTGACTCTGACATATATGACTCCAAAGCTCATATATGAGGAGATGCCATTAGAGCTTCCTTAAAGAATGGGAAGGTTAATGTTGGGTGGGGATCATGAAGATGCTTCCATAAGGCAAGGGAAATCAAGAATAAAGCCACAGAGAGTAGATAAAGCAATATGTGTTCTAAAAAAGTGTATTTTTAAAAAAATATATTATTTATTGATTTCAGAGAGGAAGGGAGAGGAGAGAGAGACAGAAGCATCCATGATGAGAGAGAATCATTGATCAGCTGCCTCCTGCATGCCCCACACTGGGGATTGAGCCTGCAATCCAGGGCATGTGACCTCACTGGGGATCAAACTGTGACCTCCTGGTTCACAGGTCACCATTCAACCACTGACCCATGCTGTCCGGGCTGTGTAAAAAATTTTTTTTACTGAAACCCAAAGAGAATCAGTGGAACAAATAAGTTCTGGGACAGAATTTGATAAACCTTGAATGTGAGTATATGTGCAGTTGTCAACTGGGAGCCTCTGAAGCTTCTAAGTAGTGCTGAAGTAGTCAACAGCAGTGATTCAGGCTAATTCATCTGGAGAGGTAGCAGGATGCATTGACGTGACAGAGACTGGAGGCTGGGAAATCAGTTAGTATACTTCAAAGCATATAAAGAGATAAAAAGGGGACATCTGTAATATTTTCAACAATAAAGATAAATTTAAAATATATAGATATAGATATAGATATAGATATAGATATAGATTTCAGAGAAGGGAGAGGGAAAGAGAGAGAGAGAAACATCAACGATAAGAGAGAATCATTGATTGGCTGCCTCCTGCATGTTTCCTACTGAGGATCAAGATTGCAATCCGGGTATGTGCCCTTGACCAGAATTGAACCTGGGAACCTTCAGTCAGCAGGCCAATGCTCTATCCATTGAGCCAAAGTGGCTAGGACAATAAAGATAAATATTTTTAAAAGATAATGAGGGTATAAAGTGATGACTATTGACAGGAGGAAATATACTTGCAAGGCACTGTTAAATAATAGTCAAGAAACTTGGTGTCTTAGGAGGGAGAGAAAGACAGATTCAAAGTTCACCTAAAAAACTGCTGAATACAGTAATAAGAAAATCAAGAAGAAAAGCTGTTTTTTGGGAAAAGATGATGAGTTTGTTTTCTGATGGGTTAGATTTGAGTTATCTGGCACTGCTAAGAAATGCAAAACAGCCAATACTCTTCTACTGGCTCTTGGACCTGACCGCTGTGGATTTTCACACAGGTCAATTACATGGTCAATTACAGGCAATCTCCTTATGAGTATTTTAAATAAAATGCTCATATTTGAGTAAAATATTCATATTTCAGAAAGTGGGAAATGGGTCATCTTCCCACAAATCCACATTCTATCACGTCACTCACTACATAGCCATTTCAAAAATTACCCTGAACAGAGAATTTAAACAGGGATGCCTGCCTCACAGAAATATTTCCTTTGGTAAGCACGGAGTCATTACTTATTTCCAACTCTTTCTTTGTCAGGACACAATGTAATGTTGGCTAGTTGTCTTTAAAGCAGTACTTTTCTGATTGAAGTTATAATGTTTTCATGGCATTGTGGCTGTTACTGAACATTTTTAATCTTATCTAAAATATCAAATAATAACAAAACCCCTAAATAATATTTGTATAGTACACTATAGTTCACAAAGAACACCCACATATATATTATCTCATTTAAATTTTCACAACAACCCTATTGATGCATATATATAATTAACCTTATTTTATTAATGTATAAATTGAGGCTCAGAATGTTTTACAATTTTCCCCAAATTTCAATATTTAATAAAGTACAGAGCTGACCTCCTGTTTTTTCTTCTATGCTACAAACTATCCCTGTATAACAAAATGTAACTAGTTTTTAACCAAAATAATGAGTTTTAACCAGCACCGTGATCCCTGAAAGCTACTGCAAAATCAACAGAGCTCTAGATTATCCTCAATGAAGTTAACTATAATGGTCCATTTGAATTATCCTTAGTGCATCATTAAAATAAAGGATTGAGCCCAGCTGGTATGGCCCAGTAGTTGAGCGTCAACCTATGAACCAAAAGGTCATGGTTCGATTCCCAGTCAGGGCATATGCCTGGGTTGCAGTCTCAATTCCCAGTAGGAAGTGTACTGAAGGCAGCTGATCAATGATTCTCTCTCATCATTGATGTCTCTCTCTCTCTCTCTCTCTCTCTCTCTCTCTCTCTCTCTCTATCTCTCTCTCTCTCTCTTTCTCTCTCTCTCTTTCTCTCTCTCTCTCTCCCCTCTCTCTCTCTTCCTCTCTGAAATCAATAAAAGTATATCTAAAAAAATAAAAAATAAAATAAAGGATTGATTTTAGCAGACATTGGAAAACATTAATTACCAGCAATTTATTATCAATCCTGTCATAATTCAATGCTAACATTAGCTGCAATTTATTTTTAAATATATTTTTATTGATTTCAGAGAGGAAGAGAGAGGGGGAGAGAGATAGAAACATCAATGATGAGAGAGAATAATTGATCAGCTGCCTCTGGCACACTCCCAGCTGGGGATCAAGCATATGCCATTGACCGGAATCGAACCTAGGACCCTTCAGTCCACATGCTGACACTATATTCGCTACTAGGGCAGCTGCTACTTATTCATTCACCCATTGGACATACATTGAGTGAGCACCTACTATGTCCATGAACTGTGCTAGATGCTGGTGATAATACAGTTCTATGGTTAAGTAGAGATAAAACTGAATTAGAAGTCAGGAATTATGACCTCTAGTCTAGCTCAGCCACTAATTACCTGTGTCGCCTTAGGCAAGACATTAAATGTCTTCTGAGCCTCATATATTTACATGACTATGTGCAATTCAAATAAAAAAATGTGTACACAAGAATCCTGAAAACTCTAATATCTAGAAAAACTTGAGGTTTGAAAAAGGAAAAAAGGGGCCACAAACTTACAAACTAAGTTACATAGCAATGGGGTGGCAAATCTAATCAATTAGTGATTTAAACAACAGAGCTTTAAAAACATGTCTCAAGGCCACCTACACACACACACACACACACACACACACACACACACACACAAACACACTAAATTAAGTCACGCAAGAAACGTCCAATTTCTTACTAGAATTTTCAAAATACACTCTCAATGAATGACTTCAGCTGCTTTTTTTCTAACTAATTTCTATGCAGATATAGAAACTGGCAAAAGTTCAGCACATGGTCCTACCAGAATCATGAATTTGATGCTATGATAAATTTCTAAACATTTTGAAAAAACATTATTTCTTCCTAAATAATCTCAAACTTCTCCAGCCCCACACAAATGTCTTAATTTAAGTCTGTGTCGTGTTTAGCCAGAGCTACCACAATAGCGTAGGCTTTGTCATCAGGCAGACTTGTTATTTAACTTTTCTGAACCCCAAATTCTTCCTCTTTCAAATGGGGGGATAACAATAATACCTATTTGATGGAACTGCTAAATAATTAAAATGGGAATATATAAAGTACAGAAGAATGCAATGCTTGTCACATAGCAAACACTTTTTTAGGTTTTGTGATACATGGAGATATAAACATAGGGGAGATATTTCTATTTTGGAGAGGGTATGGGAATATTAATCTGGCTGAAAAGGGGCTTAAAGCTGTTTGCATAGCACTTTTCATTAGATTATGTAAATGTCCAGCAAAAAAAGAGCTTAAGGAGACTATAAGGGTTTTAAACATCTCAACTACTTAATGCAGCCTCTGACATAGACATAGACACAGAAACAGGATCACAAGGAGAACACATCACTAACTTGCTTAAGGGCCTTTGATAACTCACCATTGCAAACTGGTTGAAATTCATTTATAACAACTTACAATGTCTTCTACAATTTAATCACAAATTCCTATTCTAGTTTCTTTCTCTGATATTTCACCCACTAGTTATATTAGGAGTTACATATACCTGTACCCTAGTTACATTACGCTGCTCTCTCTTCTCAAAATATGATATGAATTTCCATTCTTCTGTGCTGTTGATCAGGTTATCCCTTCTACCTGCATTCCCTATTCCCTTTCATGTGTAGCAAATTACTAGCCATCATTCAAATTCCAAATAACAGATAAAAATGTCATTTTTTCATGAAGTCTTTCCCCCCAAAAAAAGAGTACTATAATTAGTGCTTATAATAGTAAACTAAATCATCAAGAAAAAATTATTTTTGTATATTCACTTTAATAAGATAGAATCACACTAAGCTAATTTCTTTTTTTTTACTTATAACTCCAGAACACTTTAATTCCAAAGAGCTTTAATAAATAAAAAGCCCTAAGTTTCCAAAGTCCATCAAAAAAAGGAGTGGATAATCAGTCTCAACAGAGCTGTGGGAAATTTTTTTAAAGAAGGAGAGAAGGAGAAGTTGGTAACCATTCTCTTTCAAAAATAAAACACTGCTTCCTCAAATAACCACTCAGAATGTCACTTGATATAATTAGGTAAGAGGAAAATAACTGTCATATTTGTCTTATATGCAGTATTGGGCAATTAAATGCCAACTTAGCTACTTAGGAATGGCTTGCCGAAACACTGAAAAAGGGAAAGACTTCAGCCTTGTCATAGACTGCCACTTCAGTGGAACATTCGGTGCATATTACTGGGTGATAGATTTCTTCCACTTCTACCTCTGCTCGCTCTGACACATCTTCGTGGTTAGCCCTCATCTTCCTATGGCCTCGCTTTTTCTTCCTGATCTCTGGGGTTCTGTATCTTAGAACCTCCTCTTGGTTGACAGAACAATTCATCACACACATCGCTCTATACTGAGTTTTGTATGATTCATACCTTTGATAATCAAGACACAGCGTGGTCATGTAGGCAGGGCACTTCAGCATCACTATTAGGAACAGGCTGTTGCTGTTGACATGGCCTCTGTATTCGAAAACCATGGTATCCTCTTCTCCGTGGTCAACCCAGGCCTGATCTCTGTTATCTTTTTCAGGATCGTATAGTAATTCATCATTTGCTGAAATCCTGTGTCATTTCTTCTTTTTTCTCTTGGTCACCTGTGTTTTGTCTTCATCCTCAGAATCAGAATCAAAATATACATCATCATAGTACTTTGTGGAAGTTATTCCAACTTTCCCTGTTTTCAGGGAAGATAATTTGACCTCCATTGTGGGGTTTTTAAAAAATATATTTTATTGAATTTTTACAGAGAGGAAGGGAGAGGGATAGAGAGTTAGAAACATCGATCAGCTGCCTCCTGCACACCCCTCACTGGGAGGTGCTCACAACCAAGGTACATGCCCTTGACTGGAATCGAACCTGGGACCCTTCAGTCCGCAGACCGAGGCTTTATTCACTGAGCCAAACTGGTTAGAGCGATCTCCATTGTTTTTATGGTGGAATTTAATTCAGCTTAGATTTCTTTTTCAAATTCATCTTCACTTTCTCCAGTAAGACATTCTCTGATGAGTTTTCATTTTTGGTCAGGAGTTCCATTTAAAAGCACATTCACTTCATCTTTAAAACTGCTCAATGCCAGCTCCTCATCCATAGGATCTTAAACTTCGCAGGGGTTATAGTCATCTTTGAGCTGGTTCATGATGACCTCTGCACTCAGACACCATCCGCAGACGGCCGCAGAGTACATTTCCTCTGGGGTCCCTTCCTGAAGCTAAGCTAATTTCTTTTTTTAAAAAAATATTTATTGCTTAAAATATCACAAAGAGTAGTACATATGTCTCTTTTTTTCCCTTGACCTTCCCCTGGCCTCCCCTACCCCCCCAGTGTTTTGTGTCCATTGGTTATGCTTATACGCATGCATAAAAGTCCTTTGGTTGATATCTTAAGCTAATTTCTTAATTGGGAAAATTATCTCCCCCAAATGGTCAAATTAAAACTAACTGCACATTTCAAATGAGTAACTTTCAGTTATCTGGGAATTCATTTGTGTGTAACAACTGTCTCTAATTATTGGAAACAGCCCTAGCCAGTTTAGATCAGTGAATAGAGCATTGGCCTGAGGACTGAAGGGGCCTGGGTTCAATTCTGGGCATTCACATGCCCAGGTTATGGGCTTGATCCCCAGTAGGGGGCGTGCAGGAGGCAGCCGGCCAATGATTCTTTCATTATTGATGTTTCTCTCTCTCCCTCCCTTTCCCTTCCTCTCTGAAATCAATAAAAAAATATTTTTTAAAAAGAAATGTGGCATTAACATGCCTTCCTTTCTTAAGATTCAAACAGAAAAACACACACATATGCTATATATAACCTTATTCTATAACAATATAATATTAATATTACAGAAATATATAATATTCTAGAGCTTTATTCATTCATTCAACCAACATACAAATTATGGTCACTCATTCTACATTGTGGCTCCCGCAAGACCTCAAAGAGTTAATATATTTGTTTCACACTCCAGTTTGGAATGCCACTGTTCCTCCCACTATTAGAATTCTGTTCCAGCATTACATTACAGAGCTTCCCTAATGCCTATCTATGGGGATGCAAGTAATGGTGCCATCTGACACTTATCATAATTTCATTCAAGCTCACATTGCTTTTACATTGTATTTTCTTTTACTATTCTGGCTCCAAACTGACAGCAGCAGGCTCAAATATTACCTAAATGGGAGCATTTTGACTTGGGGAGAGAACATTGCTCAGTGCCATTTCCTTAATAGTATACATTACTTCAAAGGGAGGGTTCTGACCCAGGGCCAAGTCCCCTTAACCAGAGCATGGGAAGTTTCAAGGGCAAGACAGCAGCCCCTGCGGAGATGTGCAAATCCTTGCTGAGCAATGAAAGTGGGAGAAGAGAATCTCAGTGGAACCTGTCACCCCAAATTAAGGCTGGGCCTGAAGCATTCGTATAAAGAAAGAAAAACAAGTTGCCAGATACTAGTCCTCCTCCCAGAAGTCTTCTGCTTATGTAACGCTAAGTATGTTCTAAGTGCTAATCAGAAAGATTGCATGAAATAAGGTTTTGAAGAACGCAGGTGAATCATGCAGGATAATCAGAATCAAGGGACAGATAAACTGTTTTAATTCACTCTAATATCTGTTCTAAATAGGGCCCAGAAGCAGAGATGTCTATGTAATGAAGGAAACAATAAGCCAAGCCTATGATTGTAATTGAGGATGTAGAAGTAATAATGATACAACCTGAGGTAAAGAAGGAAGGGTATTAAACTGTGAATTTGCAGGAAGCAGTCAGGCTTCCAGCTGTCAAAAAAGTACTAGATATTTTCAGTGTTGGGTAAAGAGGCGAAATTCAAGTCATCAGGGACAAAAAGTTAGTTGGTGGGGTCATAGGGGGCAGGCAGGAAATATTATGAAGAGGGCAAAACAGGAGCTTCTTGGGTTGGGGAAAAGTATGATACCAGGACACATGGTGGCCTCTTACTCCTTTCAGCACCCATCCATATCCTAATCAATAGTCACTTCCTCTCCTTCCCACTCCTGCAGGTCCTCATAGCTTCATATTGCCTCTGATTTCTCAGGGTTCCTATTGACTGCCCCCCTATGGTTGGCCCTGTTCCAAGAGACCAAAATTCCAAAACTTCCCCTTCCTATCAACATCATGTTCCCTCCCAGAGAGCTTTGTAGGTATCTGGTAACACTGTATGTAATCTGTTTTCCTCAGAACTCTGGTTTCACAAAGCACTTCAGGACAGTGGGTGGGCTCAGCACTACCCTGTGTCAACTGAAAGGAAATCTCCACTTTTGTTTACTTTATATATTGAGGTGCAGAATTGTTTCCAAATGGTGTTGCTGTTAATATAGACAGGAAATCTGTGACAAACGCACACAGTGAGTCACTCCTACTGTGAACTACCTTTTGAATGAAGCACTTGTCTAGCTGGTCCGTCTCCTAACCAGGGCTTATGTGGAGGATAGCCTTTCTGATCACATTCTAGAGGCAGCTGTTTAAGGCTCACAGCAGCTCAGGACTTAACCAAGATCACGCTCAGGCATTCCTGGCAAAACAAAACAAAACGTGTTCGGACCCCTGAGAAGGATAGGTTGGCTAAAGACCTTACAAAATTTGCTCAGCACTTTTCTCTTCTGTATGTCTCTGGGGTTGTCCATTCCTACTTCCAGACCTTCTTGAACCTTCTATAGAAATTTATATTAACTTTTTAATGCATATTTTTAAAATATATTTTTATTGATTTCAGAGAGGGATGGAGAGGGAGAGATAGAAACATGGTGAGAGAAAAACATTGCTCAGCTACCTCCTGCACACCCCTACTGGGGATCGAGCCTGCAACCTGGGCATGTGCCCTGATCAGGAATCAAACCATGACCTCCTGGTTTATAGGTCGACACTCAACTACTGAGCCATGCTGGGCAGGCCAAGTGCCTTTTGATGAATGTTTTTTTTTTATCACAAATGAGACTGAAAAAGAAAGTATACAAAATGTGAGCCTAGCCCCACTACAGTGGACACAACTTAAAGTATGAAAGATCATGAATATCAACATATATGAAAGCAACAGATACACTAGTCCTAAATTATGTTCTTTTCACTTGTATTAAAGTCAAATGTATTAAATTACATTTTCATACCTGAAAACATGTAGTTATGTTGTACTGATATATTCAGTTATCTCAATGTGAGCAATTAAAACCACAAAGAAGATAAGCTGAAAATTGGACTTGTGCAAGGTGTCACTCACACAGTTTTATATTGATCAGGAAAATAAAGATATATTGATGGGATCATTTTTTTTTTCTGGTTGTCTTTCAAAAATAACACATGCACTATTTTTAGTAATAAGCATGGTAGTTTACTTCTATGTTAAGAATTCTACTTTTGGTCTCCAGCTGGAAAATCTAGAGTTCCTATGGTTGCTAGGGAACCAACAAATATAATTATTCAATCTCTTATAATATAAAGGTATAATTATACACGTGCTTACAGCGGGGAAAAAGACATTGGAACATTTTTTTTCCTGAAATTAGATTAACTAATACAATCATTTCTATATGGGAAATAAATAAAATTATGCAGGAAAATAGCAGTTAACATGATAACAGGAGAATCATTTGAACTTCCTATTGTTCTCTCCCACCCTCCATCTCTTCAGACCTATCCTTTGTGAAAAAATAATCTTGATTTGGCCCTGGATGCAAAACACATTCTTCTGTGAGTGCCTACAATAATATTTCATTTAGCTCCCCTCCAAAATTAGAAGCAAGAAACTCATTATACTGGGTTATGAAATTTTCTCCTGATAGAGTCTCAAATTTGTTATTAATTCATTATTGTGATTGCTGATGGTCTCAGGTTCAGAGGAAAGTTTTTCTGAGATAATAAATCTCCTGCCTTATGAGAAACATTATTCATAAACTTATGTAAAAGATCTGCTCTTTCATTGTAGTATAAGCAGCTAACAATCTATCTGTGCGTGCCCATCTGACCTCGCAATTACCGGCTTATCTCTATGATGCATTGCCATGGAGTTATTAATTCCACTTCCTTAAGACTTTTATTCTTTTGCGCTGTAGGTCAGCAAAGGAAAATGATAGAGATCTCATTAGTAACAATTATCAGCAACTCAGGAGGCATGTGGAAACCCTTCTCTTAAATTTGTTCCTGAAGAGAAGCAAATGTTGATACCTCCAATTCCAGGAAAACTTTTTTTTAAAACTGAGGAACATCAACTCGACGGTAGCAGTTACTGGCTGAGAAATTGAGAGCAAGAAAATTCAACTACATCAGAGCTCTCAGCTGTAAATGAACCAGTTTGTTTCTCATGAGCCTTCTGGCCAAATTCCCAACTATTATTGCCTTTGCCCTGTTCACAGTGGTACTGCCTATTGCATGATTTAATACTGTTAGTCTTGCTAGTAAGAGAGAGAAAATAGGCATGTCTTCAGACTGCCCCCAAAGTGTCAGCCTTACAAACACAAAGGCCCCCTATTCCAACAGTTCTAGAACCACATTTATCTAATTTTATTTATAGTCTATTTGTCTCAGTCAGAAATGCTCTTTAGAAAGCCTCTTACTTCAGGGAACTATGCTTTGTTTGGAAGTTGGAGATGGTGAAAGCATAGCATTAGAGCATCGTAGTTGTGAAAGGGATTCATAATAGATCATGGTACTCAGCATACTGCTCAAAGGCAGGTTTTGAAAACTATTCTGAGCTAATTATTCTCACCTTCTCTTATATCCACTTGGGCAAGAAGGGCAATGAAGTAGGAGTAATTCTGCGTGAAAAAGGATGAGGCCACACCATGGTACTGTGAAAGAAAGAAATGTGTGGTGGTGACAGAACCTTAAATAAAACTAAAAGTTTTAGTTTAGACACAATAATGTGTCCACTGTCTCTAAGTACCAAGCTGACGGATACATAGTAGATGCTCAATAAATATATATTAATGCATTGAAACAGATTACTCTATTTAAGCCCACATTCATGGTTTAGTTATGAGAATAGGGTACCAAGAGGCCAGAGCTATAAATCAAATGGCCAGTGCTGGCTGTACTCACTAGCAAACAACTTCTCTCCTATGCCTTAATAAACACACACACACACACACACACACACACACACACACACACACACACACAAAACAAAACAAAGAACAGTCAAGGATATCAATGGCTACATGCAGAACCAATAAAATGAATGGTGCCTTTGACTTCCAAGTGTGTAAACCTCAGGAATATAGCAGAAGGAAAAGTGTATTTCAGCATGTGGCAGGAAGCCAGGTATAGTCATGCATGATACTTGGAAATAAGTTCCCTTTACCTAATTTTCCTATGGGCAAGGCACACCCATTTCCTCCAGTGCCTAGGACAGGCATGAACTATGATCCCAGCACATACACATGCACTTCACCCTAGGGTAAACATATTAAAGGGAAATAGCCAATAGTCTGCATATTTTCTATCATAATGAAGTATCAAGAGATGTATTACCTTTTCAAAGAGGATAGCTGTGACAGAATCCTAAACTAAATAACCTATTACCCCTTCTATAACATTATATTACATAACCCTAAACATTTTCTATCTTATATCCTGGGAGTCCTAAATGGAGGACAAACAAAACAGAATCCCTTATCAAACACTCATCACTTTTTCTTGGCTGTAAATAACAATAAGAAGACCTAACCTCCCATTCATATCTGTAGAGTTTATAGGATTGCTCCGCTTATGGCTTCTGCATAAGTAAAAATGTGTAAAACATTAAAGGAGCCCACATTGACATAGTGGAGAAGATTGGTGGCCTGATATTGAAAAACACCCTTAAATATTATCCAGGCTGCACTGCACTATAAAAATCTGGGCTATTTGTTTGGAATGCTTACAAATCACAATAGGCCTGGCTAGAAAAGTCACTGATTCATAACTAGAAGGCAACACAAATGTTTCTATGCCCAAGAAGTGTGTGTGGGAGGAAGGGGGATTTTGGGGACAGAGTTGTATTTGCTTGAGCCTTATAGAACCTGTAGTGAACGCGTTGTATTAAAACACAAATTATGCTGCTTTTGAGTAAGAAACTGGGGGACTGACACCTTAACTTGCCTGTTTATTGGTGTGTGCCACTTTCTAGCAATTAACTATGATGGTTTTATTATGGTCTGTGGAACTGCTAATCAATAGGGTGGGATGCTAGTTACAGTCCACAGCCGGTCCTGTGTGCCTGCATAATGTCCACAATTTTGCTCCCAGCTGTTCAGTCTAATCCATTTATGGCTGTTTATGGCTCACAGTCAGAGAAATCTTCTATTTACAGCTCATTCATCATTCTTAACATTTTTGCAAATCCAGGCTGAATGTTCTGAGGGTGGGAATAAACCCAGACTTTCCCTGTCCCTTTTGCTATCTCAGCACATCAAACCCTTCTTCCTTTGAAAGGCCCAGAAACTATATTTTGTCACACTCCAAATTTACATTAAACTGTTTTCATCTGACCTGTGAGATTATGCTAGTAGAAATTTAAAAGGTGAATGTGTAATTCTAATATCTCTTCTGCTTTATAGGGAGCTAGATAATTCCAAAGTGTTTGTCCTAGTGCTTTGGAAACAGAGTAGGGAAGGCATGGAAGAAAGGCAACAACCAGCTGTGGATATTGCCATAGTGTTAATGGAAATCTGGACTAGAGAATTAATAGCAACTAATTATGTTTAGAATTTGATTAATATGACTGAAAAAATTAGGCAATCTCACTAATTCAGAAGAAGTAGAATATATAATTACAAAACAAGTAGAAAGGACAAAATGGATTTTAAAAAAACAAAAACAAAACCTCAATCAATCCTTAAGAGGGCAAAAAAAAGTTATGAAAATAAAAAGCATAGAGAATGTAGATAAATGGAAACTTTTAAAAAAGAAATTTATCTAAATTGATCAGTGATCACAATAATGCAAATGGCTTAATACACAATGCAATAACAAAAAATTTTATGAATTAATACAAATTAGTGGTGACAAATATTTTTGTTTTTCTCATTTATTTACTCTATCTCTATCATTGAGATGTTTAAGTATTATGTTTTCTGATTTACTCACCTATGGGGTAATGAGTTATACAAGTTTGCTCCCAATGTTATGAAAAAAGTTTGCCTTCCATTTATCCTAAAATGGCCTTTGGAGATTCAAAAGGGGCCCACTGAGGCAGTGCCCTTGGTGGCCCCGGATCTGTCTCTTGCTTCAACAGTGTTTGGACTGAACCGACCCAGGGATGCCACTTCTTCCAGCCTCCAGCCACTCTCCTGCATTTTATCCAGTCACCCCTTTCAGAATCACCTCCGGGACCAGCCAACACTTCATTTTAAACAGTTTTGTTTTGGTTTGTTTTCTACCTTAACTTCTTATTGCGGAACAACCATGAACTCGCAGATCTGATTTGTCAGAATTATTCCACTGAGGTGGAGGCTGTGGTCAACCGCCTAGCCGACCTGCCTCTGCGGGCCCCTTACACCTACCTCTCTCTGGGCTTCTATGTCCACCGCGCAACAGTGTGGCTCTCGAGGGCAGGGCCACTTCTTCCTCAAAGCCGGAGGATGCAAAACATGCAACACGAGTGGGATGGCTGCATTCTCTCCTGGTCACTCTGAAGCCTTCCCCAGATGTGTGGGGCAAAACTCAGGACGCTGTGAAAGCTGCCCTGGCCTTGGAGAGGAACCTGAACTGGGCCCTTGTGGAGCTGCAGGCTCTGGATTCTACCCACGCAGACCTTCAGCTCTGATTTCCTGCAGAACCACTTCCGGGTGAGGAGGTGAAACTCATCAAAAAGATAGGCTACACCTGACTCACCTCTGCAGGCTGGCCGGCCCCAGGCTGGGCTGGGCGAGTATCTCTCAGAAAGGCTCACCCTCAAGCATGACTGGGAGCCTTTGGAGCCCAGAGGCCTTTGAGAGGCCCCTCTGCATTCCCTTTGTGTCTGGCTTTTACCGGAGCCTCTCCCCGAATCTACTAGTCATTCTTTTAACCACCCTGAAGCCCTTTCCCATTCATTGGAGTAAATAAAACATTAAAGCTTTTTGCAGACTAAAGAAGTGGGGGAGAGGGCACTGAGGTCTAGTATTTTGGAAGTCACAAAATTGCTGGGTTCCCCTTTCCAACTATTTCATGGTTCCATAGGTATCAATCCTATTATGCCACAGCTCTCCCCTTCTGAGTGAAAAGGTCTTGTCTGTACATTCTGTCCAGAGAGTTCGTTACCCAGGCCCACTCCATCTCATTTTGGAAGCAGGGAAATAATCCAGATGTTGATTCATTGTTATAAAATTCAAATTTTGAAAATAAGTACTTATTGATCTCAGAACAAGTATTTCAGTTACAGATAAGATTCTAGCCACTAAATACATAAATAAAACACTTTTAGACCAGTTTTTTACACAGTTTCTTCTAGAAAATTATTTCCACTCTTTTTGACCTAAGAAAACACTCAAAAAATACTTCTGTTGTTCCTGTGAAATAATAAGGCAAATATTTTAGATAAGAATAAAAAACCCCAAAAGCCCTATGTTGATCATAATGTGATATTAGTACACATTTTAACATGAAATGTAGTACTAACATAATGTATAATTATAATCATAAGAAATGACAATTGTCTATGTAATATTAGCATAATATCATATAAATTCCTAAATAATTTACTGCTTTTTGTTTGGGAACCAAATGTTTATACAAAGGAAAGTTTAAGTAATACTAAATGTTATAGTATCAAAAATAGGCAACAACTGATTTATTTGAGTTCTTGCAATTAATATTTAAAGAAAGAACTTGTTTATTTTTATATTTTGATGCTCCTTTTCTAAATAACAAGCTAAGAAACAATGTATTGGCATTTTATTCACCAGATTTCCTCTCCCACATAATTTACTGTGCTTGTAGTCTTCATTCTTAATGAAAAAAAGAGCAAAAATGGCTATAATTAATATTCTATTTCTTCTTTGTAACATTAATCTGACATTCCAAAAATGTTTAGTATACTGAACAAGAATTTGATCAAATTAGGGAAATGTATGACTCCAGTAAAAATGCATCTTAAGGTATATGCAGTATTATTATTTATTCATTCTATTTATTGACATTTAAATTTTTAACATTGGTGTTACTGATACTTCCTGCTTTAAACCAACATTTTATTAAGTATATAAATTTCTGTGAATATATGATTAGGAATAAAAATTATTGCCCTAACCAGTTTGGCTCAGTGGATAGAGCATCGGCCTGTGGACTGAAGGATCCCAGGTTCGATTCCGGTCAAGGGCATGTAGCTTGGTTGTGGGCACATCCCCAGTGGGGGGTGTTCAGGAGGCAGCTGATCGATGTTTCTCTCTCATCAATGTTTCTAATCTCTATTCCTCTCCCTTCCTCTCTGTAAAAAATCAATACAATATATATTTTTTAAAAGAATAAAAATTATTAAAACATGAAAATGGTCATAACCATGTGGGGAATTTACAGTGTTTGAGCTGAATGATTACTGACACCACAACTAGAACTTGAGCATGCCAATCTAACTGTTTTATTATCCCCCTACATGCTCAAACTGATCTATATTAGGGGTAAATGTTTAAAAATGATGTTTTTATTAATTAGGTAAGGAAACAAATGCTAGTTGTTATTGCC
>PVJC01041066.1:0-15523 GCA_004026665.1 Murina feae | reverse complement strand
ACACACACACACACACACACACACACACACACACACAAAAGGCGCCTGGCAGACTGGGGCCATCATAGGACATCCACTGAGGGGTCCCAGACTGTGAGAGGGCACAGGCCGGGCTGAGGGACTCCCTCCACCCCGAGTGCACAAATTTTTGTGCACCGGGCCCCTAGTTCGTGTATAATATCACAGCTCTGAGAATCGAGCTCACTGTCTTCCCCCTGGGTTACACAGGGTTAAACAGTGAATTTTCCAACGTCACTTGAGAGTAAGGGAAGAGGTGTGATCTCTATCCAGATCTGCTTGATTTCATAACTCCAGTGCTTAATTACTGAGAAGTACCACCCATGTCACCTCCTCAATAAACTTTGGCCATCTCTGGAAATCAAGAATGAGTCAATAAGAGAAAAGACTTTCATTTGAGTCAGACCATTAGTTAAGGAGGAAAAGTGTCCTCCTGGACATGATATCAGGGTGCCAAGGGGCAAGTAATAAAAAGAAGAAAAAAAAAAAGGTGAGAACACCTTTGACTGACAATGTTTAGCCCACCTGGAAGGCTTTGTTCCAGAACTTTCTCTTAGTCACACCGTGCAATCTGCACTGTGGATGAAGTAGCAAGGCTGTTTCATTAGAATCAGGGTAGATGGAAGGAGAATATCTTCGAGGCTCAGATGCCACCATTTCAGTGGGGAATTCCTTGTTCTTTCCATTTTCTCCTGACAACTAAAACAGAGTTGCTAGTTCTTCCTTTGAGAATCCAGAACAATGTACTCTCACCCAGAGCAGGCAGTCCTTGTCGTGGCTGTCTCAAATCACTGTTAGGTTTGATTTCTCTGCCTTCCCCATGACTCTGCAATCTTATTACGAACAGAGGCGAAACCGTATTAACCGGTGTTATCATAGTCTCTCCTCAGCCTAGCACAGGGCCAGCCACAGGATAGGTGGTCAATTTAAGTTTGTTTTGTTCCAGAGGCTGTCCTTGGACTGTCTAATAGTAATTGCTTCCAGTTATTGAGTGCCAGCTACATCCCAGTCGGGCATTGTGATGTGCATTTTATTTGTTTGTTTGTTTGTTTATTAATTATATTTTTATTGATTTCAGAGAGGAAGGAAGAGGGAGAAAGAGATAGAAACATCAGTGACGAGAGAGAATCATCCATCCGCTGCCCCCTGCACACCCCTTACTGGGGATTGAGCCTGCAACCTGGGCATGTGCCCTGATCGGTAAATCCAACCATGACCTCTTGGTTCATAGGTCGATGCTCAACCCCTTGAGCCATGCTGACCTGGTGTGACGTGCGTTTTAAAGACTATAGTTCCTTCATCCTCACAAGTTTGCAATATTTTGGGTCCTTATTCTGAGGAGGGCATTTACTGTTTTGGCGCCCAATTGCCCCTTTTTTTTTTGCAATAGTTCAATATGTATAGTCATGTGATAAAGGCTAAAGAGTCCTCTCTTATCCCGGCAGAGCCACAGCCATATGTGAGTGATGCAGCAGTCACAACCTGGGACTTTGCATCTTGAGCCAGTGACCCAATGGCATGGGCTGACCGAAAGTCCTATTGGTGCCAGCAGCATTGATGACCTTCAGCCAGACCATCGGTCTCTCTGTGGTCCTCTCTGCCTAGCAGTTTACCATTTTCCAAACTGGTCTCCTAGTCTCTCATTGACTCTGTATCCCAAGTACTTCAATGAATTTCTCTTTTGGGGAGGATTGCTGGGCCTATTGGTGTTGATCGCAACCAGGAGCTCTGATGGGCTTACCCATGGTGAATATGAGAGGGGAGGTGGTTGTTCTGTGGACTCGTAGCTAATGGGGGAGAAACAGGATTTGAATCTTGTGCTTCTGTCTGATTCTAAAGCCCACGTTCTCTCCATCTACTACTCTGTCCTGCACACATAAGGTGCTCAGTGCCCGTTTGCTGTCTGTGATGGTGTTGCAGAAAGACCAAAAACTAAGCGATGCTTTTGAAGAGGTGGAGAAATCAGCTTTAATAACGCGCGGTCTCCGGGGACAAAGATCCCAAATCAAGAGCAAAGTAACATGAGGGAGCCCTTCCTCATATATGCTTCCCGAGTTAATCTTATTACAAATGTGTTCCCAACCTCCCTTTCCCCAGGTGTTCCAAAGATTCCACCCATTTTAACAATCTACCCTTTCCCAGGTGTTTCAAGATTACTGTATCAGCTAACAATCCACCCTTCCCTCAGGGCAGTAATTCTGCTTTGTTTCGCTAATCCAGTTTTGGTGATGGAGGCAATGCCTCAGCTGAAGGTCATTTCCCCCAGAACATCAAGGCTACCTTTGAATTAGCCCTTTTTCCTTCTCATTGGTATCTCAGTAAATGTTTTTTTTTTCCTGTCAATTCAAGAGCCATTTAATTCTTTATTGCTCCACTGTTTCATGTGTTAAACACCTTAACTTGGTGCCTGATACTCAAAAAGCCTTTACATATAAGAGATGATTCATTTATTTCTAACCTTTATTAATCGCTAGGTGTTATCTGATTTAAGCATCCAAATAATGTGACAAAATACAATTTATTTCCATTACCCTCATTTTACAAACAAATAAATAGGGGCTCAGGAAGATGATGCAGGCTTTCCAAAGGTCATGCGCTGAAGGTCATGCGCTGCTAGACATGGGATCCGGGCTTCACTGAGGACCGACTCCCAGATGGTTACTTTAACCTTTAAGCTTCCTCAAATTACTAAATTTAATGTGCACATTCCCCAAAAAAGTCAGTTTATGATATTTCCAGGTTAAAAGGAAACTCAAGGTCATTACCGCTGCAAATATTTCTCTCATGCCAATTTGTAGCTCCTCCATTCAACAAGAATGGCCTGATAGCTTTGACTTCATTTCACAGGTTGGAAACAACGTCTCTTAGGACAAGTAAAGCGGTGAGTAAACAGTCCTTCCTCCTCTGAGTGAATCAATGCAGGTTGACAAGCACTATGCAAGCCTACTTTACATATCCTCTTATCTATGCATTAGAGTCTTGATGGTGTTTTTAATTATTTAAACATATTGAGAAGAAAAGCACCAAACGGCAGGTTTTTCCTTTCTCTTGCTGGGTCCTCTCTGTGATGGGCTGCCCATTACAGTCATTTGGGGTTGGTTACCTAGGAAATGGATTTTAGATTGATCACCAGATGGATGGCAGGAAGGTGAGTCATAGGATGCGATTTTAGTTGCTTCTAAGTGGAAGAGTAGAAATTGCTGAGCATTAAAAAAGAATCGCCGGAAGCTTCCCGGCTACTCCTTCATTTGCAAGATGAAACAAATGATCCTCTTCCAGGAAGTCATGGAGATCTAAATTTACCTCCAGGGCAAGGGGGTCTAATGAGTCCATGGCCATCTCAGACTTCATGGTTATAAAGAGACACTGTATTCAAGGTGTGTGCGTCTGTCTCTGTGTATGTGTCTGTCTCTGTGTGTGTGTCTGTGTGTGTGTCTGTCCATGATACAAGCAAACTCAGTTATCGTTTAAGTCAATGAAAAGTGATGTTTCCTTACTGTTTTCACAAGGATAAGGGGTAAAATAGGTGCAGCTTGCTGAGTTTCTCTAAGAAGTGCCATTACTTTATCCACACATGGTTAGAGCATCTCTAGAATAGAATAGTGAATATATTCGGTAAAACCAGCTCAGGAGCTGTAAGACTGTTATCTATGTGATAAAAAAGAGGCATTGAAATTCATCAAAAAAGAGCCACTGAAATTCATCAGAATGAACCGATCAAATTTAGCATTTCTTAGTAAAAAAATGACAGGACTTAAAAAAAATAATGAGGATAAAAAAAACCAAACATTTGCTAACTGGCAACTATGAGCTAGGGACTTTCACTCTATATCTAATTTAATCCTAAAAAAGAAAAAAATATTTAAAATTTTGTTTCACAAATATTTATTGAGCACATAATACATATTTGCACCAAGTTCAGAGATCGGTAACTAATCCGGGACTGGAACCCATTTTTGTTCTATGCTAAAGGATTTTCTTGCTTCAGTATGTTATTTTTCTCTAGAGATTTTTATATCAGAAGAATGAAAAATTAAACAACCAATCTGGAAATTTCATTATAAGAAGTTATCTAATTTGCAAAACTCAATGTGTGTGCACGTACACACAAGACGTCCCTTTTTTCTAAGTCTTTCTCTGGCAGGTTAAAATGCCTCAGAATTGCCTTCTATTTTGTATTTGCCTGCAACGACATAGGAATGGTTTATTAATAAAGGCAGTAAGCTTTTATATGTTCAAGGCACTGTACCTAATGCATTATCCCTTTAATCCGAACACAGCCCTATGAGAGAGGAATCTATAGTTTCCCCTATGTTATAGGTGACAGATTTAAGCATTTATTATTATTATTATTATTATTATTATTTATTGATTTCAGAGAGGAAGGGAGAGATAGAAACATCAATGATGAGAGAGAATCATTGATTGACTGCCTCCTGCATGCGCCCTACTGGGGATCAAGCTGGCAACCTGGGCATGGTCCATGGGATGATGCTCAGTCCACTGAGTCACCACAGCTGGGCCAGGATTAAGCATTTAGAACAGTGACCTGCCTAAAGTCACACAGCAGTAAGTGGCTGATCAATGTTATCTATTTCTTGATCCCAGGTCTAACTCTAGAGCCCACGTTCAGAATTGCTCCAATGTTTTCTTCTCCTTTGAGCTAGGCCTGATTTTTCTAGCCAGCAAATGGTGGTGAATGTTAAAGGTTTAAAAATAAAACAGGAGCCCTGACCGGTTTGGCTCACTGGATTGAGCGTCGGCCTGTGGACTGAAGGGTCTCGGGTTCGAGTCTGAGCAAGGGCATGTACCTTGGCTGTGAGCACATCTCCAGTGGGGGGTGTGCAGGAGGCAGCTGATCAATGATTCTCTCTCATGGATGTTTCTAACTCTCTATCCCTCTCCCTTTCTCTCTGTAAAAAAATAAATTAAAAAAAAACAGGAAAGAAAAGGAAAAATCCTCTTCATTAGCATATTTATCATGCAAATGAAGATATTAACATTCAATTTTATCAGCAGAACAATTTGATTCAGAGTCGAAAATATAAATGTTTCACTGCCATCAGATTTGTGAACCTCTGAGCTGGAGAGAGCAGCCTTTAGTGTAGAGTTCTCTGGTGTGCTCATCTCCCATGTGACAGATTTCTGTGTGTTCCCTAACACGGTGTCAGCAGGTTCCATTCATGAGGGGGTGAGAGGACTTCCTGCTGTTGGGTTAAACAGGGTAACACATGCCTCATGCCTAGAAGAATGCTCAGGACAAGGTGAGCCCCATCACAGGGTAACACTCCATGTATAACTCCATGTATCGAGTAACTCATTTGTATAATGATGATACGCAAATACTATTGTATTTTCAGAACTTAAGATAACTCCTTCTCCCTCATTCCCTTAAAAAACAACCCCCCCCCCCAAAAAAAAAAACTACTGGTTCCAAAATTCCACCATCAAAGCTTTATTCCTTTTCCTGTTGGCTTTGATGCCGTCTGAAATGTAACCACTGTGTGGGGAGCTGTCAGTCACGTATCCCAAAGAGAAACTGAAGGATTTCAGGCTGTACTTTAATAGAGAGGGTGGGAGGGAAGATAACAGAAGCAGAACCTTGGATCTGGGAGGGCTTTGGGGAGTACCCAGTCTCACCTCCCTACCACCTGACTGGCGGGGAAAGTGGGGTGTATGTAGAGAGAATTAGTGATCAGGCCTTCTTTAACATTCACCCCTCTTCCTACCATAGATGAACGTGTGTGTGCATATGTGTGCCCTTGCCTGTTATTAGCATGGGGAGTGCTCCAGTCACTAATGCTGTGTAACAAACCGCCCCACACTGAGTGGTACAAAATGATGACCCTTTTATAGGTCAGGAGTTCAGGCAGTGAGCAAAAGGAATGTCTTATCTCTGTTCCACAATGTCTGGGGCTTTGCTTAGGGAGACTCAAATGGCACCTGAGAGCTGGAATGGTTTGGAAGCATTGTCTATAGTTGGGCTGGGATGACTCATCCAAGTATATGTGGCCTCTCCAGGGAGCATAGCCCTCTCACAGCATGGCATCTGGTTTCACAGAGGGGATTAGAGACCCATATGGTGGATCTTCCTTTGGACCCCAACTGGCAGCCCTGGAAGGGTTTGGGGAACCCAGGAATTCCATGGGGTTGAAAACCCAGTTAGCAATATCTTCACTAGCTGCCATACAAGACCTGCAAGGTCTTGGTTCATATGCTTGGACCTAACTGGGGCCATTTCTCTCTCTTTGTCTATCCAAATCTTATTGATCCTTCAATGCCCTTTGTCCAAAAGGCCTTCCACTAGATTTGTTACTTTTCTGTCTCTATACTCTTTTCCTGGAAAATCTATAGTGATTCCATGATTCTACTAACCTTTGTGTAATAATGCTTCCTCCATTTAGAACACCAGTCCACTATTTCAGACATCTCCTTTGAGTTCCTGATTTGTATATCTGACATTCTACTTGACATCTCCATGTGAGTACTGAGTAGCAATTAAAACTTATGTCCAAAATAGAGTTCTTGACTCGCCATTCTCCCACCCTTCAAACAAGCAAACCTTTTATTTTCTTACTCTTCCTTGTATCACTGACCATCCTTGACCTTCTGGATATGGTTTCTAAGAACCACATCTCAAGAAAGTGGCCAAACTCTATTCTGATTCTGAATATCCTTCAATATCAAATGCTGTAAGAGCAGACAACATCTCAACTTGAGGTGGGCTATGGAGACGACGAGACTGTCAGCAGTTTTAGCAGGACCGTGTCATCTTCTCCTTTTCAAGCTGGCTAGATTTCTAGTCAGCCAGAAGGCTTCTCTGGGTACGATATTCTCTGGTATATTTCAGTTAGGTACCAGTGTGAATGCCTGACATCCTGACAACCTGGGCTCCCCTTAACCCTAAGAGACATTAGTCCCATTGTCATGACTGGGTTTGTCCTCAGACTTAATGGGGACTTCCCAATTAGATTTAGCCATCTTGATGTTGGAGGTCATGTCATGGTCCTCTTCCCATCCACTCTCATGGCTTGGGCATCCCTTCTCCACAAATATTCAAAATTCATGATCAATTAGATGCCATAAGCCATTAATGAAGCAAGCTGGTACATTAGTATGGTTTCAAATTTGGGTATAAATTTATCTTTAGAGGAAGTTATATCAAAAAGAGCTGAGCAATTTCCTCATCCAGATCTTAAATTTCTATGTCCTGGTGCATTGCTCGTACATTACCCATATAACATATTACAGAGAAGGGGAAAGAAATTACACTTTGTGGGCATGCCTTTGGAGCTGTGATATTTACATACATTATTTTGTTTTGCTCTCACAAGTCCACTGAGGAAAGCAAGGCAAAGAGAGGTCTAGTGACATGAATAAGTTTACCTACCTTGTAAGCATGTTGAATGGCAAGGATGATAGTGTAGATCTAGTTGATTCCAAGTTATAGGTGAGGAATCTAAGGTTTTGAGCGAGTTAGCAATGTGTTCAAGTTCAAAGTTAAACTTCATGCCCAGATCTGTCTGCTTGCTACATCTGTGCTCTCGGTCTGTATTCTTCTGTAGCACACCTCCCACCAATGCCAACTGCATCTCCTACAAAAGTAACCCCGGTCAGATGAACAGAAAGATCAATTTGGATCCAGTTCACCTGACCCAAGGCAGAAATCTGAGCACAAATGTCTTGCAGGGAAATTGTTAAGCAAACTTGACATCTCCTAGGGATATTGAAAATGGAGTATAGTTGAAAGGACTGGTAAGCATCTACTATAATTTGTCTAACATTTATACTTCCTCTTAGTAACCTCCTTGCTAGAAATAAATAGTGTTGTTCTGAAGTACTGAAATAAATGTTTACAATGGAAATGTCTATTTATTTCCATAATACACAATTGACTATCTTATTGATCAATATGTCTCATCTGCCAAATCTTCCTAATTATAAATTGGAAAGGTACACCCAGTAGCATAGTAACTGTCAAACAGTTATTGATGGAGAGCTGCTGTTGTAAGTCTTGATATGAGTTCCTCTAATGACTGACACAGAATCAGACACCAAATTAAATGTTTCCCTTGCTAAGTAAAATGTTTTTGTGCAATTCTGTCTCCTAAGAATTAATTAACAAAATAATCTTCAAGAGACATTGGACCTCAACTAGTAGCAGTCCTGAGCCATGCTCACAAAATCAATATCTCACATCCCAAATTAATGCTGTTTTAGTTTTAAAAATTGATTGGTTTATGCAGGTCTTTATTTTTATCTTGTCAGAGATTCTTATAATCCCCAGTCCCCTCCACTTGATAAACAATCATTTTCTCCCTTAAATGTCAACATCTCCAATACGTACATTCAAATATTATCCAAACAGATTGTTACATGAGAATTTTTTTTTTTAGTATTTCACACATTTTTTATGCAATAAAGGATCTCAGAGATAGTTCCTTATCTTGATTTCCTCTCTAATTTGGCAGGATTAAAGCGTTAGTCTGTCACAGGCCAAGACTGTGTCAAACTGCATGAACTTCTGATGAACATACACTACCGAGACTAATAAACTCTAATTACACCACAGGCCTCTTCTGAAGTGGGCATTTCCTAGTCCATGCATCACAAATATTGGCCCAGAAACCAGCATAAATTCTGAACGGATGCTTTTTTTTTATTGCCTTTCAGGTAACACAGGTTTTGCACTGAAAAATGAGAGAGAAAGAAGACTGCCACGACATAGTGATATCCTTGTATAAGTGTTGGGGGTAACAGTGGGGAACCTAACTAATTACCTCTGAGCACCTCATGTGCTAGGTACCCGTATTTGTAACATCAAAATATTGTCTTTTTTCATTCAAACTACTCAGTATTCTTGGGCCTGTTGAGACTGAAATCTTGTGTCTTTAATGTTGGGAAATGCCTTCGAATTTGTTTTATTGACTCCCCCTAGATTTTCTCCATTCTCTCTTCTAGAATGCATTGAAGATGCTACTATTGTAATTTCCTCTCTTACTGTCTACCTTTTGCTCTTTTCCACAACATTCTAGGAGAATTTCTGGCCCTGGGCTTCCAATTGTCCATGCTACTCTCCATGTATGTCTACTCTGCTCTTCAGGCTACCAGATTTGTTTTGACGTTTAGGATTGTATTGTCTATGATGGCTGACTGCCCTTGTTGTTAAGAGCCTATTTTTATTTCATGAATATCTTCCCTTGTTCCTGTGACAATATGTACTTTTCTTGCTTTTAAACTCTTTACCCCCTTCCCCTCGCGTTTCCTTGGGCATTCATTTTCCATTGTTGAGCTTGCTGTTTCTCTCTCTTAAAAAATGTATTTGTATTGATTTCAGAGAGGAAGGGAGAGGAAGAGAGAGATAGAAACATCAATGATGAGAGAGAATCATTGACCAGCTGCCTCCTGTGTGCCCCACACTGGGGATTGACCCTGAGACCTGGGCATGTGCTCTGACTGAGAATCAAACCGTGACCTCCTGGTTCATAGCTTGACATTCAAGCACTGACCGTGCAAACCAGGCACTATTTCTGTCTTATATTCGTTTTCTAGGTCAGCTGTTACAAATGGCCACAAACTGGGTGATTTACAGCTACAGAAATGTATTCTCTCAAATTCTGGAGGTTCGATGTCTGAAATCAAGGTTTTGGTAGGGCCATTCTCCCTCTGAAGCTTTAGAGAGGAATCAGTTCACCCATCCTTCCTTCAATTGTGGCAAAAAAAAACACATGACATAAGATCTACTCTCAACCAATTTTAAGTGTACAGTTCACTGTCATTAACTATATGTACATTGTTTTACAGCAGATGTATAGGACTCTTTTACCTCACATGACTGAAACTCTATGCATGGAGCCATTTCCCCTTCCCCTAGCTCCTGGCAACCACCGTTCTACATCCTGCTTCTATGAGTCTGACTACTATAGACACTTCTTGTAAGCAGAGTTGTGCAGCCTCTGTCCTTCTGTGACTGGCTTATTTTATTTATCACAACGTCCTCAAGTTTCTTCTGGGTTGTAGCATATGACAGGATGTTGCTTTTCCTCAGATGTTCAGTGGTTCTAGGTTCTATGCCTGTTTGGTATTTGAGTCTCCCTACCTTCCTGTGTGCAGCTTCTCTCTGTTACCACCTGTCTCTAGTTGCTGTGGGAAAGCAACAGGATGTGATTCCAATAATGGCCTTTCAATATTCTCCCCTTAGCATATGGGGGTTCCCCATTCTTTCTACATTTACCAAACATCTTTGGGCATCATCTTGGTTCTTTGGCCAAAACACCCACACTCACAACTCCAGCTTGGATGGGGTGGGACGGGAACCTCCACTGCTCACTTCTTGCCATAACAGGATACAGAAGGGGCTAAAGTGCCCGGATGCTTAAAACATGGGCTCTCCAACCAATCACCTTGCTGTTTACTCCCTAGCCCTTTCCTGCCATTCCAGGTACTCACTGCCTCTAATCTTGGAGCCTCCCCAGAACCTGGGAAGCCCGGTCAGGCATTTAGGCCATGTCTTCCTTCCCCGTCTGATTCAATTTGACTTCAGTTTCTCAGGTATTTCTCTCATCCACTTGTCCCTTATTGACTTTTATCCTCGCTATACATGTCCTTTTTTTCAAATATATTCCGCTAGTTATGGGCTTTGGGGATGAGAGCTGACTGTTCCCTGGGCCAGGGGCACATACTCTTTTTTACATATATAAAAAAGAGAGAAAGGAAGAGGGAGAGGGAGAGAGAGAGAAACATCAATGAGAGAAGATCATGGATTGGCTGCCCCTCCATGCCCCTCATTGGGGATTGAGGCTGCAACCCGGGCCTGAGCCCTGACAGGAAACTGAACCGTGACCTCCTGCTTCATAGGTCAGTGCTCAACCACTAAGTCACACTGCCAGGCACATTTTTGTTATGTTTTTTACGTCACTGGTGTGGACAACCTCTGTCTGCAAATCTGCCACAGGGAGAAAGCACAGGAAGAATGCATTTTGTTAGTTGCAGGCAAATGGTGCTGAGGATCTAACCAAGGAGGTCACCTGGTCATCACAGGCATCCATTCAACTGTGTGGGACAATGAAAGATGGTGAGCAAGACATTCCTGGGATCTGTATAAGCAGTCAGAGACCTGATTTCAGAACCACCTTTGCTCAGGCGAATTTCAGAGGAGCCATTTGATCCTGAATTAGATCTGGGACTGAAACTCCAAGTTAAATGGGCCATAGCTACTTCACCTTGGGTCTAGGAACTTGGAAGGGTCACCTCTTTCCAAGACTCAGTTTTGTCTCTCTCCTTCTTAAAAATTTAAATATATTTTTATTGATTTCAGAGAGGAAGGAAGAGGGAGAGAGTGAGATAGAAACATCAATGATGAGAGAGAATCATTGATTTGCTACCTTCTGCACACTCTCTACTGGAGATCAAGCCTGCAACCTGGGCATGTGCTCTTGACTGGAATCGAACCTGGGACTCTTCAGTCCACAGGCTGACACTTGTCCACTGAGCCAAACTGTCCAGGGCCAAGACTCGGTTTTCGTATCTGTAAAATGAGGTGTTGTCTTAACTTACCTCTAAGCCTCTGCCAGCTTGGCCATTTCAGGATGTAAATAGATGCATTATGGCCAGGACTCAAGGGTTCCTACACCTGGCTGTGTATCAGGAGCAGCTGAGGAGTGTGTTAAAAGTAAAGATTTCCTGAGCTGGCCCTGGAGATTCTGATTCCATAGATCTAGGGGAAGGCCAAGAAATATGTATTTTTAATAAGCTTGAGTGATTCTGCAAAGCCTGTCTTCACCTGCCTGGCAATTGAGAGCCGCCAGGAGTTTTGAAAGCCTTTGCAGGCAGCCCAGGTCAGGGGAATTCTTGTTAATTTAAAAGGTCTCTTGCCTGGCTGGCATAGCTCAGTGGTTGAGTGTTGACCTATGAACCAGGGAGTCGGGATTTGACTCCTGGTCAGGGCACATGCCCAGGTTTCGAGCTCGATTCCCAGTGTGGGATGTGCAGGAGGCAGCCAATCAATGATTCCCTCTCATCAATGATGTTTCTCTCTCTCTCTCTTCCTCTCCTTTCCTCTCTGGTATAAGTAATAATTTAAATTTTTAGAAAATATTTTTTATTGATTTTTCACAGAGAGGAAGAGAGAGGGATAGAGAGTTAGAAATATCTATGAGAGAGAAACATCGATCAGCTGCCTCCTGCACACTCCCCACTGGGGATGTGCTCACAACCAAGGTACATGCCCTTGGCCAGAATCAAACCCAGGTCCCTTGAGTCCACAGGCCGATGCTCTATCCACTGAGCCAAACCAGTTAGGGCTAATTTTTTTTTTAAAAAGGTCTCATTGGATAAAAACACTGACTTTTTCCAGTAGCTCCCATCCTGGATCCTGAGCCTTGAAACCAGCCTACATTTGTAGACATCTTCCAGACGGCATTATTCACACTCATGGTGGGGAAGAGTAGGAGAGGAATCCTTGTATTTTGTAACTTTGATTCCTTTTCGATAGAATACCTACCGTCCCAAGAGGCAGAGGGTTTTAGGAAGGGAATGAAACCTTCCACTGGGACTCGCTTCACCGCGTGAGGCTGGGCCAGGAGCTCAGCTGCTGCCCCAGTTTCCCTGGTCCACAATGTGGGGAGTGCGAGTCACAGCCTGCCTCACACGTCACACGCCAGCAGCACCGTCTTTCAAAGCTCGCAGGTGCTTTGAGGATGAATGAGGTGCGGGGAAAGGGCAGTTTCTAAAACCGTGGTGTTTGTGGATTCAGCACTGACCGAGAGCCAGCGGTGCCGTGTGTGCTGGAAAGAACACAGAGTTGGAGCCGATCTGACTTGATTGCAGAGGATTGAAATATCTAAATTCAAAAATCCAGGCGAGACCAGCCCGGGCAAAGGACAGGCATCGTCTCAAAATTGGAAGCGTGGGGGAGAAAACTGACGCAAGAGAACTTGGTAGGGGGAGGGGACCAGATGAAGAGTCTATCTGCGGCTTATGGACACGAATTTAGGAGAATGCTGCCGGCATGGGCAGGTGTGTGGTTCCCTGCCCCTGGGGCAGGCGCTGAGCAGGCTGCTTTTTTTTTTTTTAATTTTTTATTGATTTTTTACAGAGAGGAAGGGGGAGGTATCGAGAGTTAGAAACATCGATGAGAGAGAAACATCGATCAGCTGCCTCCTGCACACCTTCCACTGGGGATGTGCCTGCAACCAAGGTACATGCCCTTGACCTGAATCAAATCTGGGACCTTTGAGTCCACAGGCCGACGCTCTATCCACTGAGCCAAAACGGCTAGGGCTGAGCAGGTTGCTTTTGAGGTAAAAACAGTATGTGGGTTTTGCCAGGTAAGTAGGCAAGTACAATGGAGAAAGGGCAGGCAAGAGACTCGATGGAATGTGTCTGGGAGTGACTCTGGGGGCCGCCAAGGGGCCAGAGCAGCCTATTTAAAATGCACATCAGGGAGGCTTGTGTGAAATTCATTCTCTCGGGAGATGGATGAGAAAGGGCCTGGCCCATCCATTTATCCAGGGGTGAAATCACCCTCCCTGCCCCCGGGAGGACGGAAACGGAAGGATTGTCAACATGGTGAGTTCTCTGCCCAGTGGTTCTCCACCTTCTGGCCCTTTCAATACAGTTCCTCATGTTGTGACTCAACCATAACATTATTTTGGTTGCTACTTCGTAACTGTAATGTTGCTACTGTTATGAGTCGTAATGTAAATATCTGATATGCAGGATGGTCTTAGGCGACCCCTGTGAAAGGGTCGTTTGATCGCCAAAGGGGTCGCGACCCACAGGTTGAGAACCGCTGCCTTTGCCCAAAGTAAGGAAACAGTGCGAGTGGGGATGTTGGTGCGGGACAGGTTCCAGGGCCCGAAGGGACCAGGTGATCTGCGTGAGCGGAGGTCTGAGGTCCTTCAGGACAGTGTTCACTTATGAACGGTATACATGTGTGTACTCGGTACTCGCCCACTGAACACATCATGAAGCACACACAGGTATCAGGCATGAAGAAAGGAGATTAAATATAAATGGAAGTTCTGCAATTTCTTCCTGCACCCAGGTGGCCATGTTTTCATTCTCTTGTAACACTTCCCGTTTTGGAGGAGAGTCTCCCAACCCCAACCCGCACTTCCATGAGCATCACCTGCGGATCTTAAAACGCATATTCTGACTCAGTGGGCCTGGGCGGGGCCTGCATCGAGCAAGCTCCTCTGGGAAGCAGATGCGGTTGGACCAGGACCAAACTTGGGGAAGGAAGACTAACGTTCAGACTGTGGCTCCAGCTCCAGGCGCGACTGACAGGTAACACAATGACGCCTTTTAGGGGGCCAGGGGTGGTGACGCAGAGAGTAGGGGTGAAAAAGCACGAAGGAAAGGAATTTAATGTGGTTTGGCACCAGGCATGCGACTGCATTGAGCGACGCGTTTAGTATCAACTATCTTAATTCAATCTGACAATAACCCATTTTAAACGAGAACCTTGAACTTCACTGCGATTAAGATCTTTACCTGAATATAGCAAAGAAGGGCAGAATAACAAATATGAACTCAGGACTATTTTCACCGGCAAATAAATATACGGTTTAATGTAGGAAAAATCAGAAGGGTGCGTAGGCACAAATGAAACTCCTCAGTATGACCACCACCACGAGGTAGCCACAAACATCTTGATTTTATTTGCTTTTGTTTTTACAAAAAGTTGGCCCCTTTCTTAGGGGGACCCCAGGTCTGAGTTTGAATTTTGGCTGCATCCCTGATGAGTAAAACTTGAGCAAGTCACCAAACTCTGTGGCTCAGTTTCCCCATCTGTAATGTGGCAAGAGTAACAGGATCAAAATAGAGTTTTTGTTAAGATAAAAGTAGTTATATGTGAACTCCCTGAATCACTCCTGGGCAGATAGAAAT
Source organism: Murina feae (assembly GCA_004026665.1). NCBI lineage: Eukaryota > Metazoa > Chordata > Mammalia > Chiroptera > Vespertilionidae > Murina > Murina feae. Next base: position 613 of record PVJC01041066.1, on the reverse strand, counting down.
TGCTCAGCGAATACTGTCAATTATTGTTATTATTATTATTACTTGTCATAGACACACCTACTACAAAAACTATACAGATTAGATGTAGCAAGATTCTGGCAATTCTCAGATTCGCGATAGCAGCTTGTATACATGCATCTCACAAGCCCTCCCTCTCAGGGTTTTGAATGAGTAAATTGGGGGGCATTTGGATAGAAATCTGAATTATAAGTAAGCTCTCAGGGGGCTGTGTGGCCAGTGGCCTGGGGACCACATTCTGAGCAAACCTGCTTGTTCCTGTCTCCGTATTCCCGTTTGAGGGCGTGTGCGCACGACTGCTGTTGTGTTGGCCTTCTCTCTACAAGCCTGCACAGCTGATAAGCAGTGAGGACGCCCGTGTTTAAATATCACATTATCATCGTTTTGCTCTTTACTTTAGGCAGGTGTTTTGCATTGTCCTGGCCCAATGGAGCCTCTCTCAGGGCATCCAGGCTCTGACTCAGCTCAGCCTGGCCTTGCCCCCCTAGCCTCGCGCTCCCGCACTTCCTCCCTGCCTTCCCCAACACAGGCCAAAGGGGCAGTGTCCGCTCCTGCTGTTTCTAATAAACTCACTCTGTTGGCCAGCAAGGAATGC
>PVJC01041065.1:0-15521 GCA_004026665.1 Murina feae | reverse complement strand
TTCATTTATAAAGCATCCATCAGACAATAGCAAAAAGCCAGCTAGTTAACAAGAAAATCATGCATTTTCCTTCTGCTATCACTTTGAAAAATTTGATTTATAAAATTCTGTATTACTGATTTCTGATAACCTACCTATCAGTAAATTAGCTTTACCAAAATCCTCTCAGCCTAGTCTCTCTTCTCCTTGTTCTCAGTAATAATAATTAAGATAACCATCACTTATATTGAGTGCTTTCATGTGCCAGTTCCTGCTCTATTTTCCCTTATAATACCCTCAACAACCTTATGATCCCCTCAACACCCTTAAATTATTCCATTTTTACAGTTGAGGAAACTACGGCATAGATTCATTCACTTGCATGAATTGCTGACGGTTCAACCTCAAGAGTCCCAGTTGTTAACTTGACACAATATTGCTCATAGGTCATACTAGAATAGCTAATATTCATTGAGTGCTTAATATGTGTTAGGCTCTGTGCTGAGCATTTTATATGTATTAGCACACTTAATATTTGCAGCAGTCAAATAAGCACAATTATTATAACCACTTTACAGAACAGGGGCTTGCGCCTTAGAAAGAATAAGTAACTTACACAAGGGCAGGCAGTAAATGGCAGGGCAAGAATTTTGCAACCTGAGTTCCTGTCCTAAAGAAGCATTTCAGGAGGTCATGTGACCCCACCACAATTGTGGAACTCTCAGAGCCATGGTCATGGTCACAGGTACCTGTTTATTCTTAAGAAATATATTATTTGTAGAAATAAATTATCATTGGAAGTGCTTAAAAGGTTTCCTGGAGAGCCTCTTACAATGATACCTTCAGGATAAACAAACCTGAGCCCAACCTGCCTTTCCAACTCTATACCCCACTGGGTAAGTCTCCAGGAAATATTATTTCGTATTCTGTAACCATTGGCCTCCATTGTGAAATGCAAGACTAAAATCCAAGAATATTTATAGAGGCTATGGTATGAAGACATAAGGATTGATTACTTCATTTAATGTAAAATAGCAATTCAATATTAGTCATGGAGTCGAAATGTGAAATATAAAAATCATCATCAATTCACTAGTTATTGATTTCTTTTAGCTATGTTCAAGACAGTATCTGTCAGCCTGTCTTTTAGAATATTTTATATGGATGCAGGCAGAGATATTGATTGGCCATTGACTTTTGTGGCTAGGGAGAAAGGGAGGGAAGAAAGGAAAACAAATAATATGATAAAAAATAACTAGAAAGCTGGTTTTATTTCTTGGTGTTCTATTTTTAAACTGGCCTCTTTTGAGCATATTCTAGCTGCTATCCTGTAACATTTGAGGAGTGAAATCTTTCCATTTTTTTCCAGGGAAACTCTTCATTTTGAACAATGAATCTTGACAGAATTGTTAAGACCAAAGGTAGAAATAATCTTTGGAGAGAGTCTAATGGCAACCAAAAAAAATGTTTAAAATGCTCAAGATGAAACAAATGTTTGAAAAAGATGGAAAACCAACAGTTTCTTTGAAATTCAGCAATATCAGTTTCACTTAATTCCAGATTCTTAAAAAGGGTAGTGGCAAATTGGGGATTTATCTGAAATTCCTAAGACTGAACCAAAATGTTTATGTGTTCAGTTTATAAAAAAGAGGCTCGATGCCACAGAGTACTCTGAACATTATCCCTAGCTTTGAGGAATTTGTTAAAATAACTTTGGAGAATTTGAACTTGAGAGAATTTTACACTCCCATTAAGGAATACAATGATGATCTCAGATTACAGATAAATATGTAGTACTAACAAATTAAGGAATCGGTTTGAAGATTATGAGAATCCTCCATCATTTTGCTAAAAAAGTGCCTCTATTGTGGTAATTCCCCTGGTTTCCCTGAAGAACAGCAGGATTTAAGCTGTTCCTGCCTCTTGCCCTGCACAATACTAATATTATTAAACAACTTTAAAAATCTAGACCAAGATCTATATTGGCATATTTCATCATGGTGCCCAATGCTTTATTTTTCACTAAGTAAAACTGTCTCAGCAAGCACATTTAGGTAAAAAAAAAAAAAAAAAAAAAAAGCCAAGATTATCACTTTCCCCTCCTTATAACTGAAGTTTGTGGACAGCAGAAAAGTGAGGCAACAGTTAAGTATAAATTTTATAAATCATAAAATTACAGTCACTTTTTAATATATCCATATCATTTTATCTTAATAAATTTTGCTCATATGATTTTCACATTAAACATAATGAGACAGAGCCTTGGGTGGTATCAGAATGTAGAGCATATTATTTGTTGGAACAATAATTCTAGGATCTGTGCAGTGTCTCTTTCAACTAGCATGTCTTCTAGGGCAAGAAGACAAGTCATAGGTTTTTCTTCAGAGATTAAAGCTGGCCATTGATTGCTAAAAGGAGGGAGACCGAAAAACAATTACATTTGTATCTATTTTGCACTGGGAAAAAATGAATTAATTACCATTCCGTTTCCAAAGAAAACAGAGGAAGTAAAACAGGGCAAGGTTTTATGGGAACCCCACCACCACTCTGGTGCCCTGTGAAACTCCCCTGGTTTCCCTGGAGAACAGCAGGATTTAAGCTGTTCCTGCCTCTTGCCCTGCCTGAAGCAATGATTTCAATTACCACTTGATAATGCAAAGAGATCAGTGCACAGATGACAAGGCCTCTGGAGTTTATTTAAATTACAGAATGGCACCATCCAGGCTGGTCAGGCTCTGCTTCCTAGCAGGAGCTCCAGGAAAAAGTATGACTCCAGTCCCCTCTGTGTGTCTAGCTGATGTAGTGGGAGGAAGGAACCTGGCAGAGCTGGGACAGGAAAGCTGAATAGTAGCTTCAAGGCCCTTGCTTAAGCCTCTATACTGGATAACCTGTTGAGTTTAAGCCTCTATACTGGATACCCCTTTATATGGGATGTGATCCAAGCTGTGTATGAGAGTAAATTTGAGGATATGGCCTGTCACTGCATCAAATATTTCCTGACCCCACCTCCACCATCTGCCAACTGCCCCTTTCCTGACCCCACCTCCACCATCTGCCAACTGCCCCTTTCCTTACTGGGTGAACAGACAACTAAGGACTACAAAGTAAACCGCTCCTCTTCAATGAATAATAACTGTTTCTAACATTTTATAGTTACAGTCCTTTGCAAAAATATTTTGCATGCATTCATATCATATGATCATTGAAACCATCTGTGAAGTTTTATTTTTCACACTTGATGAATGATGACACCCATTATTTGATCATCACAACAGTGTGAACATCCAAGTCACCGTGGAATGAGTTTGATTCTCCCCATTGAACAGACAGTAACGTCGATGTTTAGAAAGATGCCAGCCAGAGCTGGCCAAAACACCTCAGCTAGACAGTGGCAGAGCCAAGTTAGAAACCCAAGACATCTGAGTCCCAGTTTGGCACCCCTGACATTTTCACAAAGGAAACAACAGATTCAAGTCATGATTCATTCCCTTTTCCATGACCATCGAGCACAGAACCTAGAACAAATTCCCAGACGAATCCATGCCCAAAGTCTCTCACCAATCATCTAAAACTGGTGTGAAATATTGTTAGAAATAATATGAAGAGCAGCACATCTTATCCTATTTGGAATGTTAATTGGACAGGGGAGTTGATTTAGGTCACTATGGAAACTGACTAGAATACATGCAAGGCTTTGCGCTGACTGCCCCTTTGTTTCCCTAACTCCAAACCACCAAGCGATTCACCAAATCCATTTGTGAAGAGAATAAGAAGAGTTAAATGGTCCAGGAATTTAAACCAAGTGATGCAACACAACCCATAGAAAGCATATCTTTTCTTGGAGGTGGTGACAAATCAATGCCAACCAGGGTGCTGGGAAATGCCCACGGTGGAGAGAGCAGTTGATGCAAGAGCAGCAGTCATAACCTACGATTATAGCCCTTTCCTTTCTGTGAAAGAATTGCTGCTTCTGACATTGTCATAAGATTCTATACTTTGGGGAAAAGAAACCAGCCAAGGAAGCCAGGCCTGAGGTAACATCCCTCAGAAGTGCTTAGCATGTCAAAGCACATCCATGGCCCTGGACCCTGGAGGGGGCAGGGAGCATTCTGAGGGAACCTGGGAGAAGGGCTGGATTGAGCTGCAGTAGAGCTGACAGATACAGCAATGGCACTTAGCTTTGCTATCCTTTTTTTTTTTTTTTTTTACTGTTTTCTGGCATGTGGCACCCCAATTTCTGCCTGATAGAACCAGCAAAATTTGAAACTCATTGAAAACCCTGAATAGTCTCACAACTTTTTCTTACCCAAAGAAACTGCCTTTTAAAAAACTAGGACTTATCGTGAAACTCGTTCTTTATTTTTAAGTACTAGCTTTATTAAGATACTAGAAGCCCGGTGCATGAAATTCTGTAGGGTCCCTAGGCCTGGCTGGAGATTAGGGCCAATTGGGGCCTTCCTGCTGCCAGCCAGGGCCTTCCTTCATTCCTCATCGCCCCCTGTGTTCCACGCCACCCTCTGGTGGTCAGCGCACATCAAAGCAAGTGGTCCAACTCCCAGTCAGTCAAACTACTGAGGGGACAATTTACATATTAGCCTTTGATTAAAGACTAATATGCAAATTGACCAAATGACAGAACGACCAGTCACTATGACATGCACCAGGAGGAAGACGCTAAACACAGGAGCTGCCCCTGGTTTGCAGGCCCCAGACCAGCCAAGGCAGGTACCAGTGGGGGCCCCCTGATTACCTTGCTGGTCACCCTGCTAAGGGAGGTGACCAGCCAGCGAGCAGGCCGATGCCACCCTCTAATCATCCCACTGGTCACCCCACAGATCAGTCCTGATCACGAGCCAGGCCTATGGACCCTGCCCATGCATAAATTTCATATACATGTCAGTTATTTATTTTGAGCTATAGGCACTTGAATATATGCAACCCACTGGGGTTTAATGTATTCTCAGAATTGTGCAACCATCATTACAATCAACTTTAGAATATTATTGACGCCCCAAAATGAAATCGCATTTCCCATTAGCAGTCAACCCTATTTATCCCCCAACCCTCAGCTCTAGGCAGCCATTGAGCTACTTTCTGTCTCTATGGATTTGCCTATTCTGGATTTTTCATATAAATGGAATCAGACAATATGTGAAATTTTGTGTCTGGATTCTTTAACTTAGCATTCTGTTTTGAAGGTTCATCTATGTTATAGTGTCAGGAGGGAAAATAATTTTCCCTCTGCCCTTCAAAGTTCTTGGCTTAGACAATGTATTAAAAATTGAATTAACAATAACAAAACAAATTAACATGTATACTTCATGTGCATATGGGAGATACTTGGAAAAAAATATGTCATTCTCTGAAATGACTTAAATATCTTAACAGGAAGGAGGGATGGGGTTTGTGGCCTCCTAGGGAAGAGTAAATGGTTTTGGAGAAAGATGAATAGGCCCCTAGAAAAATAGATGAGAGATATGACAATTTGTGACAAAGTTTGCCTGGATCTGGTATGGACTTCTAGTCTCCTCTCCTGTGATAAGAGTTAATTTTCCTTGGCTGATGGAACTCCTGAGAGGGGATTTTATAACAATGGAGTTCTTTTTGGAGGTTCTATCTTTAGGCAGATAAGGGAAAGTTCAGAGAAACCCTCTCCTTGCATCTGCTGTTTTTCAAGTGCCTATAGCTCAAAATAAATATATTGACATGGCATAGTCTGGGGTAGCATATTATACTGTCCTTCAGTAGCATGTACCAGAATCTCATTCCTCTTTATTGCTGAACTAGGGGCTCAGTGCACAAAAATTTGTGCACTCGAGGGGGAGGTGCTCAGCCCGACCTATGCCCTCTCGCAGTCTGGGACCATTCGGGGGATGTCCACCTGCTGGCGTGCCTGGCCAGCCTGGATGAGGGGCTGATGGCTGTTTACAGGCTTCCCACAGTCCCTTCAGGGTTCGGGTCCCTACTGGGGTGCCTGGCCAGCCTGGGTGAGGGATTGAAGGCCATTTTCAGGCAGCCCATAGTCTCTTCAGGGTTCAGGTCTCTACTAGGGCACCTGACCAGCCTGGGTGAGGGTCTGAGGGCCGTTTCCAGGCTGCCCACAGATCCCATTGACCCAAGGTCCCAGCAAGGCTGGCTGGAATCAGGTTTCTGGGGTTTATTTATCTTCTATAATTGAAACTTTGTTACCTTGAACAGAAGCCTAGGCAGGTAACAAAGCTTCCTGTTTGCTTCAGCTCCATGGCTTCTATAATGGAAACATTGTTGCCATGAGCAGAGGCCCAGCCAGCCTAGGCAGGCAGTTGCAATGGAAGCTTCCTGTTTGCTCTAGCTCCATGACTGCCTGCCTCCATCTTCGCTGGGTTAATTTGCATACAGCCACTCTGATTGGCTGGGGGCATGGCTTAGGTGTCTCAAAGTGATGGTTAATTTGCATATTACTCTTTTATTAGAGTAGATAATATTCTATCATATGAATATATTACATTTTGTTTATCTGTTCATCAGTTGATGGAGATTTAGGTTGTTTTCCCCTTTTGGCTGTTATGAATAATGCTGCTGCTATGGACATTCATGTACAAGAGTTTGTGTGAACATGTTTTTAAATCTCTTGGGTATATATCTAGAAGTGGAATTGCTTGGTTATATGGTAAATAACTCTATTTTTCAACTTTTGAGAAACTGCTAGACTCTCCCAAAGCTCTTGTACCATTTTATATTCCCACCAGCAATTCTTCCACATTCTCTATATCACTTGCTACTATCTGCCTTTTTGACTCTGGCTGTCCTACTGGGTGTGGATGGATATCTCATTGTGGATTTGACTTGCATTTCCCTGATGACTAATGATGTTAATTAAGCATCTTTTCTCATCCTTATTGGCCATTTGTTTATCTTCCTTAGAAAAGCATCTGTTCAGATTCTTTGCCAATGTTTCCGTTGATTTATATTTCTTTTTGAGTCATAGGAGTTTACTTTGAAGCTTTTAACATCAGGTGTACTGGGGATTCAATTTCAAACTTGCTTTACCTGATGACATCATTCTGTGGTCAGAGAAGTTACCAGATCTTCCATTGTATGCAGTCAGCCCTGAGTCACTTCTCTCTTGAGTCTGAGTGTGGTGGGAAAAGTTTCCAGTTCCCTGGACATGGCCTTTCTGACATGGCTCCGAGGCTCTCTGAGAGGGGGAAGGTATATGGCATTGCTGTCTTCTGTGGCCATTGAAACCCTTAGTGTTTTCAGCCTCCAAATAGAACATAACTTGTGTGAAATCCTCTCACCAGAGTTCCTATCACTTTGTTACGAAGGAAATCACTCTGTATGAATGTGAAGTCTGTTGCCTGAACGCTAAAGGTAGTTTTCTCACCTGTTTTCTGTGGAGACCAGTATTTCCCAAGAGGAGAAACAAAAACTTTAAGTACTCCATATAATCCAGAGAAGAACATTGGTGAAGGACAAACTGTTTCTCCCATGTGTCAGCCTAGACTGCTAATTTAGTTTTGATGTCCTCATGCTCTGCCTATTCTTTATTAATACATCCTTTTAAACATCAGGCCGTATATCCTGGTTCTTCATTAGCCAGCCTCTGGCTGCATATTACAATCACCTGGAAAACTTTTAAAAACTCTATTCATGTTGGGGCCCCACAACCAAAAAGTTTGATTTCACTGATCTGGCATTTACAGATTTCAAAGTTCCACTCATGATTCTAAGATGCAGACAGTTCCAAAACCTAAGCTCAGCTATTACCAGCCTCTTAATTCATTATCTCACTTAAGAGCCCACTGCCCTTCTCCAGGTCAGCACTTCTCAAACTTTAACATCCACATGCATCATCCCAGGATCTTGTTAAAATGCACATCTGATCTGGTGACTACGGGATGGGCCCTGGGATTCTGGAATTCTAATAAGCCACCTGCTCCAAGCCTCAGAGTTGGTGAGCCTAACAGGACCTTTATCTCTTTAAGAATTAACTCTTTAAGACAGCCATCATGGAATCTAATATGTGCTATACTCGGTTTAAAAATTGAATTAAAAATCTGTCGTGGTCCATTCAGGCAGTCTTTGTTAACATAAAGGTAGAACGATAAACTTCCATATTAATTTAAAATAATGATCCAGTTCCTTTAAAGTGGCCATAAAAACACTGCACAGCTGAATGGGTAAGTGACCTTGTCGGTCACATAATTGAAAGATATTGCTCTTTGGAGCCAGCCACAGGAGTCTCACTTTGTAATCTTGGAAATCACTGAATTTCTCAGTCACTGTTTTCCTCCATCAATTTTAAGTAGTAAAAGGTATTTATAGGGGTTTTAGAAAGACGGTTGAAATCAGAAATGCAAAGTGCCCATCAGCCCATGGACCTCTGAGTATGCCTAAAGAGAGCTGAATCTTAAAAATAAAGTAAAATAAAATTTAAAAGAGCCATTCCAGTAACTGAATATGTGACTTTTCACTAAAATGTTTTGCATGAGGTTTTAGAAAGATTCTCTTCTGCTTAATCTTCCAACTCGTCTTTTTCTCACTTCTGCCAACATTAAGGTCAATCTTAGGGAAAAGAAACCACCAAAAGACAAATTGAAGCTGAAATTAGAAAAATAATAAAAGATTGCTGCAACTTTGGCTTAATGAGAGACCACAACATATTCTGAAGAGATTTTTTCTTTGTTAGTTCCCACAAATAAAGTCACCTCTTTCTCTCTCGCCACCTGCCTGAGTCACCACTGGATGGAAGAACTCCTAGATAGAGTGGTTTAAGGTGCTCAGGTGCTTTGCAACCCATCAAGTAAAACAGAGGCTGAGAAGTAGAGTGTAGATGTTGGTTTACTATCATCAAAGGAAAGGCCCTGCAAAAATAAAAATTAAAAAAAATAATCCGTATGTTTCCACTAAATAAATTGATCTTTCTTAACCAAATTCTTTTCTACCCCAGAAATGGAACCAAAAAATATTTCCATAAAAATTCTGGCCACAGTGAGAAAGTATTTAATGTATTGTAACTGACTTGCTAGCTTCCAGAAAACCTGATTTTTATACTACACACTGTTCACCTTCAGAGATACATTTTTAAAAAAGATCAAGTAAGAAGTTTTTCTTCCCTTTATCATAGTAACTAGGAAAAAATATTCTATGTGTTCCTTATGAGTGTGATAAGAGTGTAAGAGTTGTCTTTGGATGAAGTGCTGTCTTCCTCACTGCTCTAGTCTTGTTTCTATTAACCTTTCAGCTTGAAGAAATAGCAAACGCTATCTGACTGCTTCCCATTGGTTCACAGAACAAAAGAAAAGAATCTGTGTTCTCAGGGAGGGTTCCTGTGACAGTGCCGAAGTCCTGTGATATGGGATTGGTGTGGCACTGGGGGCACTTTAAGGTCCCTGCAGCCCTGGGGGGTGCTAATTCTACTGCAGCACTGTGAGGAACAAATGGGTGGAACAGAGGTGTGCTTCTGCTCTTTGCCAAGACAATGTCATTGGAGTCTTCACTAAATCAGCCCCATCTCAGCTAACTTCCCCTGTGATGGAAGAAGGGGTGGCAATTTCTTTTGTACATTAGGCTTGGAAAGTGAGCAAAAAAACATCCCTGTGAAAATTACGTGACTTTATTTTACCTTTGCTGTCCTTGCTGAGGGAAGAAATAGTTCTATTCTGAAGCCAAAGGTGGACATTACCTGACATTACCTATCCCGTATGATGTTTGCCTGTCTCGATCCAGAGGGCTAATTCGTAAGGACTGGCTTCATCCTGCCTCTTTAAATGGATTGGCATGTCCTTTAATAATCACTTCAATTAATCGCTTTACTGTGCAAGTAGAAAAAAATCAATATAAAATGTAATAGTTCCTCCTGCCAGGGGCCCTATTGATTGTGTAACTAATGATTTTGAAATGATATGCCATTATGCAAATCCCATCTGTTTTTAGGGACCTTTGCCAGGCAGCCACAGAGGAACTTTGTTCTTTCGCTTCATCTTTGATTTTCCAATGTCACAGTTATCAAATACTGAAATAATTTTTAAAGATTATGACCCTAGTGAACAGTGATGCTGCAATGATAAATTTTAAGTGCTTATTTATTATACAAATTGCGTGGGTCCCTATATCTCTCACACTCATCACCTACTCAGTTTATCCCAAACTAAATAATGTCCATGCCATTAAGGTGGTGTGTCTGTATAAATGCATTGTTTTAAAAACTTTAGTCAGAAATGTTTTGGCCAGTGTTACTGAAAAACAAACAAACACACAACACATTTTCAAAGACAAGTGTTTAGGAGCTCTGAGTAAGGTGTAATACATGAAAATTAACATTAATTTTCAGATTCATCAAGGCTTATGGGAAGTTGAGTTTGCATCATATTAGCATTTGCGCCACCTGCCTGTCAGTTACTCACAACCAGAAGACCACAAGGCAAGAAGCACTTAAAGGATGGGTTACAGGAAGAATTCCGAACAAAATGCCTCAGTTTGTCAGTGGGTTGGAAAGTAGGGTAAATGGTGTAATGTGTGAAAGTTGCAACTCAACTTTGGGAGGGCTGAGAATAGCTGTAACATCATAATTCTTCACCCCTCACTTTTCAAGACAGCTGTGGAGAGGCTTCAGCTCCATCTTTGGAAAGACAAAGCATGAGCAACTTCCCTTGTGATCTTGGTGGGGAATCTGACTAACCTAAGAGTTTAATTCTAGGGCATGAGGTGGGGTAATATAATAGACTTTTCTCTTTTCTTGGTGCTTTCATACATTTATTATTTCCATAAAATCTGATATTGAAAATATTATGTTTGGGAAATTCAGTAAAGCACCCAGAAGACAAAAATATAATCCATAAGCCTAACACTCAGAGATAAGCTCTGTTAATATTTTGATGTGATTTATTGACTTGTTCTGAAGGAGTGATTTCCATAGCACAGTCCAGATGGTTCTACAGTTAAGGCATTGACTAAATATATTTTTCTTTTCTTACTATTGTGGTCTGTGTTCTTCTACTTTTTTCTTTGCATGATGAAGATAAACTTGCTAGTACTGAGTGCTCTGTTTTGCCTGAAATAACTCGGTGGGCCTGGCCAGGGGAGCTGAGTCTTGGGTGACCCTCTCAATCTTTCAGAACTATCCCATGCTCATTCTGGAAGGAAAAATTCACAGTTCAGAAGTTTCTCAGTTGCTGTTTGACTGGAAGTGTAGCTCGTTAACTGGCTTTCCTCTTCTTCATGTGCCTTCTCTTCTCTCTCCTCTTGCCCTTGTTCGTCAACTTCTATTCTTCTCTGTTTCAGCAAAACAATATCAGTCAAGGTAATTGATGATGAGGAGTATGAGAAAAACAAGACCTTCTTCCTCGAGATTGGAGAGCCCTGCCTGGTGGAGATGAGTGAGAAGAAAGGTGGGGGAGCTGCTCCAGGGCTGAGCCCAACAGCTTCTGCTGGCCGGTGCCACCCTGGATGCCTGAACTCTTCAGAATGTGACTTACAACACACATAATCCCTCCCCCTATGTAACAGGGCATAGATCTCAGGCCTGCCTGGAGCTCCATTGGCCAGTTTTGGCCACTCTGCCTGTTATAAGTTTGAGCTACTACTTTTCAATGCGTTCAATCAAGCTTCCATTTTCTGGGAGAATTGAAGCAGACACCTGCTATACCGAAATGAAGCTGATTTTCTAATTTCTCTGCCTAATTCGAGGTACCTCCTGAGTGCTAATTGGAGCAGAATGAATTTGTGAACGTGACAAATTAGCAAAGAAAACAATGGGGGCCGGCCGAGAGCACCCATCATGCCCTTTTACATACTTCAGGAGGTCCATGTGTTGCCATTTCTCCCTCATAACATCACCGTTAACATTCGGCTTGGTGAACACCTAGCATGAGCGTGTGACTCCAACCATTTGTTTTGCCTTTGTCTTGTGTTCCCACAGGAAGATCATTACCATTAGAATATTTGACCGTGAGGAATATGAGAAAGAGTGCAGTTTCTCCCTTGTGCTTGAGGAACCAATATGGATAAGAAGAGGAATGAAAGGTGTGAGAGTATACAGATGTACCAGCGAGAAATTGTACTCTTCTCTCTCCGTGTCTCCCTACACTCACACTTAACTTTCTCCTCTTCCTCAGCTTCTAAGTACTATACTTCGTTTCCTTTGAAGCTTTAGCAGTTTCATTTCCCTTCCCTAACAAGTGTACCAAGCTCTGCTCCATTTTCTTCAGGAAATGCCAACTAACCTTGACCGAAACCAGATTTACTCAATGCTGGAAGAGATTTCTGGCACTCAGAAATGGTTATATAAATTATAAAAGCATGATTCGTATGTTCAGTTTTTCACTGTTCAGGGGTCATTCTCAAATGTGGTTCCAACTATTAATTCTCCCCTAAAATGTTAGTGATAAAGACTACTTAATACCCGTTAACAGTGGAAAATGCGTCTAATGGCAACAAATGGGAAATTTCAAAAGAACTAAATAACTAGGTTTCTTCAGAAGACCAGGTTTTAAAAAAATATTTAATGAGCACAAAATATCTTAAAGAGCAGTGACATCAATATCCTAGTGCTCATTTGGGCATACTATTTTTATATGATCAAATATGACATTTAAAAAGGATCATACGTATGAAATCATAGTCATATAAATTTTCTTTAAGTGTGAAGGATATGGTCCTTCAGTGAGAATTTAGCGCTTGCTTAAGACCTATCTAGTCTTATGCTCCAAAACCTTACTTTCTTTATAGAGTTGACAAATTTTAACATGTATAGTAAAGAGAAAAGAGTAAACAGACATATCCTCAAAATACATATTTTTGGTTAATTTGTACTTATACATGTAGAAAATATTTGAATAAAGAAGACAATTTCTTTGTTCTTTTTGACCTTATACCTATTTTATGTGGCAAATACTGATAAGAAAGGGCAAGAATTTTATATCAGCTTTAAAGAAACTTTTTTCTGAATTATTGAAGACTTCCTATCTCAGTGGCCATTTTAAAAGAAGTCCTATTCATATAATTATATGTATAAATTGAGCATACTACATATTAATTGCATAGAAACAATTGGTTAGAAAGACACTTTGCAAGAAATTTATTCTTTTACATGTAAAATGTGAAATATATAGGACTAATTTTTATATAAACCCAACATTTGGGGGAATTTAACTAATCCCACACTTGTAAGAACTCAGTGTCCTCAGAGCCCTTCAGGGGAAAAAAATTTATGTTCCTGACTTAATCACATTCAAAATGGTAACAGAAGCCTTTAGAATAAGGGTGTGGGGAAAACACTGGGGAGCCATTTTATTTATTTTTTAAATATATTTTATTGATTTTTTACAGAGAGGAAGGGAGAGGGATAGAGAGTTAGAAACATCGATGAGAGAGAAACATTGATCAACTGCCTCCTACACACCTCCCATTGGGGATGTGCCGCAACCAAGGTACATGCCCTTGACCAGAATCGAACTTGGGACCCTTCAGTCTGCAGGCTGACACTCTTAACAACTGAGCCAAACTGGTTAGGGCTGGAGAGCCATTTTAATTCAGCCTGTTTGATATGTTCCATGGACAGTAGGCGGAAAGAAAAGACACTTTAGAAAATTGTGCTGATTTCTTACAAAGATGGGATCAAAGATGCCTCATTAACATACAGGAAGAAGCACTTACTTCTCAATGAATTCCTCTCTAAAGGGAGCACATATTAGATACACTTCTTTCCAATGTCATTTCAATAAAATATGCCCTCATGTAAAAGCAAATTAAAATTTCTTAATAGCACTATCTAGTTTTGCACCTGCCCAGTAGATTCTTATACTATAAATAAAATTACTGACTTGTTTTAGAAAGTATCTTCTAATGCCACTACCATTAGAAGGAAAACTGGGCCTGAAAACTAATTGTAACCTTCCCATCTACTACTCCGGAAGTCATTTATTTGATACTTTCAGCCAGGAAGCTTTCACCAAAATGAAGTGCTTCAGTATAGTCTGGGTTTAAAACATATAACCTGAAAGACAAATTATGTATGCTACACACACACACACACACACACACACACACACACACACACAACGCCATGCAGTTTTTCCATGGAATTAGGTCCACAGAAGCATTCTGGCTTGTCCAATTACAATGTGCAGAAGTCATATATAAGGACAGAAAAATAAGCACTAATTCCTGGGATTTGAGTTTTGAGGCCTTAAAAAACTAAGCATTCGTTGATGGCCAAAATATCATGCAAATAGAACCTAAAGAGAGAGAACTTTATCTTGAGCCAAAGGGTCCTTCCAAAAAGGGTGGCCAAAATGAAATTTCCTAAGATGTTTTATCTGTTTTCATTGAGTGAAAGGTGTAATTCCTGAGATCCTGCATGATGTAAGACTTTCATATGTTGAATTAACTAACTCCCAGGCAATATTTCAGGAAAAGACTCACTCAAATAAAGTTTAGGATTAAATTCATAAAATGTTTCTACTATAGTTGGTAAACTAGATATATACACTTTGTATAAGCATAGATAGTAGAAATGTTTGACTAAATGTCAAGCAATCTAATCTAATAAAAGAGCAATATGCAAATTAACCATCACTCCAAGACATCCAAGCCACACCCACTAGCCAATCAGAGTGGTGTATGCAAATTAACCCAGCTATGGAGTTAACTTCCTGCCTGCCTAAGCCGGCCGGGCCTCTGCTCAAGGCAACAATGTTTCAATTATAAAAGCCACAGAGCTGAAGCAAACAGGAGGCTTCATTGCCTGACTAGGCCTCCACTCAGGGCAACAAAGTTTCAATTATAGAAGATAAATAAACCCCAGAAACCTGATTCCAGCCAGCCTTGCTGGGACGTTGGGTCAATGGGAGCTGTGGGCAGCCTGAAAACGGCTCTCAGCACCTCACTCAGGCTGCCCAGACACCTCAGTAGGGACCTGAACCCTGAAGGGACTGTGGGCAGCCTGAAAATGGCCCTAACCCCTCACCCAGGCTGGCCACATCCCCATGGGGTGAGGGTCTCCACTGGGGGGCTGGCCAGCCTGCAAACAGCCATCAGCCCCTCACCCAGGCTGGCCAGGCACACCAGCAGGTGGACATCCCCCAAGGGGTCCCAGACTCTGAGAGGGCACAGGCCAGGATGAGGGACCCCCCCCAACCCCGAGTACACAAATTTTTGTGCACCAAGCCCCTCGTAATATATAAAATAAAATATATACATCTAAACTAATAAAAGCGAAATATTAAAATTAACCATTTCTTCGGGACGGCCTAAGCCACGCCCACCAGCCAATCAGAGTGACTGTATGCAAATTATCCCAGCCAAGATGGCAGAGGCCGCAGCCCTGGGCTCCGCCATCTTGGGAGCCTGGGTCCTGGGAAGCTATCTGGGGCCCTGGGCCGCCAGATGCCTTCCCCCGCGGAGAAGCTATCGGGGGAAGCGGGGACCAGCCTGGCGGGACCCCGCAAGCCCCCTGCTGGGGGGCCGATCGGGGCCCCAACGGCCTCCCAAGGCAAGCGGGACCCCGCAAGTCCCCTGCTGGGGGGCCGATCGGGGCCCCAACGGCCTCCCGGGGCAAG
>PVJC01041064.1:0-15514 GCA_004026665.1 Murina feae | reverse complement strand
TTCTTCATTTCAGTCAGTGTATGATTCATTTCTAGTTGGTCCTTTATCATATCCTTGAGGGTCTCATTAAATTTATCAGCAGTCTCTAGCATTTTCTTGAAAAACCTAATAACCGTGGTTTTGAACTCTATATCCTGTCGTTTTCTTTCCTCCATCTCTGTCATTTGTGACCTGTTTCGTCTCCTCATTTTGGCTGCTTTCCTTTCTGATTTAGGCGATCACTGCAAGGGATTAACCTCTAAGCCACTTGGTTATGAGAGTCAGCTGTGTCTACAGTGGGAGAATTTCTGTGCTGGAGACACCCTTATGGGGCAAGAGTTGTTTCAGTGGAGCTTTTATGCTCACTGCATCTGCCCCGAGTGTGTTCCTTATGGATCTGTTTTGTTTAGGTTAGTCCCTCTCTGGCCACTGGGTAAGGCTGGCTCCTGTATCTTTAAGGAGGTGTTGCTGCAGAAGCCTCTGATGCACTTGGGAGGGGCGGGGCCTCGGGGAGTTCACCGGGTGGGGCGGAGCAAATAGCTATGGTGCTTCTCAGCCCTGCGCTGAGAGACACCAGGTCTCTGGGTCCCACGGTAATTGCTGCAAGCAATGCTGAGAGAAACCCGCTTTGGGTTTCCACCCGGTGCCAGTCAGTCCCCCTTCTCTGGGTGTCTGTGGGACCTCAGAAACTCGCCTGGAACTGGAGTTCAGAGCCGCTGGGAGCTTTTGGCTCTCTCCGTTTTGGAAGAGAACCGCGACCTCCGGTACCAGCCCTTCCCCGAGCCCGTGAGCGCGCCTCCGTACCTCTGTACTTTGCTTCCGCCACTCGTCTGAGTCTCAGACTCTTCTCTAGTTGTAGGATTTTCACTCAGCCAGCTGTCCTGTGGGTGTGAGTGGTGTCCGTGTGTTCTTTTCATGGTTTTTCTGAAATAGTTGTTCACAGCTGCATATATGGTGTCTACCCTATGCCGCCAACTTGTTTCTCAAAAAAACAGCTTTTAATTAGAAGGTACTATACAAATGTCTGGTATATGTTTATGTATATACATATTCATAATTATGTCTAATTGGCATGTAGTACCTCATTTGCACTTGCACTCAACATCCAACTTTAGTCACAGAATACATTTAGTAACTGAATATAGTAAAAACTTGACTGAATCCTTTGTACTTTGGTTTTGTTTTTGAAAAGTAATTGCAATATCTTTAAGAGCAATTAAGTAGCAAGTAGTAGGGAACATATCTAATCTTTTTATCTTCCTCCAAGCACAGTACCTGACAAATATTGTATGGTTAATACATGCCAGTAAAAGGAATGATTAAAGTAACAGTTCTAATATTAAGAATAAAGAGCAACATAACAACTTTAATTCCCATTAATTATGTTAAGGTTGCCCTTTTTAAATATGTAGATTAATTGCAAACAATGAGTGTTAGCACTTAGGTGTTTGTAAAGCACTTTAAGACCTAAATTATTTTCACATTTTACTGGCATGGCATCTCAGATAGAATAAATGAGTGGTAACATAAAAATAAATCTATTGTAACCTAGCTAATAAGTAAGTAACAGAACTGGAAATAAATAAAAATTATTTTTTTCAGGCCAACAGTTTAGTATTCTTTTAACTGCACTGTAATAATATAAAAATTTATGCAAGAATATTATTATTAGAATATTGTTTTTGACCAACACAAAGACTGCCATTTATAAGACTTTCTTCTGATTTTTTACTAAATAGTATACTGCTCTGCTTCCCTTTGAAAAGTCAGATTCTCTCTCAGTTATAAATGAGGGAATGCCAGCAGCTCATCAATATGTTTTTCTATGTAACATAAATTACACCAATATATTTTCTACTTTAGCTGGATGGTTATGGTCTTTCTATCTTTCATTGATCATTTCTTGACTGTATATTTATAAAGTCTGTATTATATGTGAAGCAGTAGACTCAGTGTTGTAACTAATAGAAGTCTCTCATGAACCTCACTGACCAGCAAAGTGTTGGACATTAAATAAATAAATGCCACATTAGATCCAGAAGTAAAAAGCATTATAAGCACTGTGAGGGAAGATAGAGAGTTCTCTGAGAGTGTATAGTAAGTATCTTTCTATATATTAAGAGGCCCAAGAGACTCCCCTGTTAAGGAGAGCTATGTAAGCTGAGAACTAAAGAATTATAGATTTCTGTGAAGATTACTCCAAAAAGAAGAAAATGCAAAGGCTAAAATAGAGAAAAGTTCAGCATGACAGTAAATCCTATGTAATAGATGCTCAACTCAGGAGCTGCCCACAGGCCCCCGTTGGTGGAGGTGTGGGGGGGGGGGAGGGCGGGTCTGGCTAGTGGGTGGTGCCAGGCCAACCAAGGCAGATGCCAGTGGGGAGACCCCAATCGCTCCACCAGTCACCCTGCAGATAGGCCTTATTTGCTGGCCAGGCCTAGAGACCCTACCTATGCATGATTTTGTGCACCAGGCCTCTAGTAACTAAATAAATAATTCATTAAGGAATGGCTGCAGCAATGGAGATAATGTATGTTGATGATTTCTTCCCTCCTAGATTGAGATGTGAAAGGATTGTAGCAATACAGCAGACATAGTAGGAAGTTACCTCTTTTTCCTTCCTCCTCCTTGTCCTCCTCCTCGTCCTCCTCCTTCTCCTCCTCCTTCTCCTCTTCCTCCTCCTCCTCCTCCTTCTTCTCCTTCTCTTCCTTCTCCTCTTCCTCCTCTTTCTCCTCCTTCTTCATCTTCTTTTATAGTACTAATTTCTTTAGCAGATTTGAAGGCTTATAAAAATAAATTCAGTAAAAATGGATGTGGAAGATGTTCTTGAGGCATAATCCCTGGAACCATAAGAGGGAATTGATTCCATTGATGGAACCTCTCCTCAAGTTCAGAAGCAGGAGAATGGAGAAGGCAGGAATAGTTGTTAAATGTCTTATAGGTTCATTTTAAAATGATTACCTCCTTGTGTCAAAACCATAAGTGGAATTCAAAGGCCTGAGTAAATTGCATATTGTAATTCCCAAGATTTTATACTGTGACTTCCATTAACTTTACTGAAATATTTCTCCCACTGGTATCACTTTAGACCAGCTTGCAATAGAGCAAAGAATAATGTGAGGGGAAGCAGTGAAATTTCCTTTAACTAAGTTTTTATTTGTTTTAATTTGCTACATGTAAATTTTGATTTGCTATGCAATAATAGTCTTCAAAGTGAGGATTTCTGTGATATGGCTCTTAATTTTCATACTCAAAATAAGTCAACTATTTTAGAATGAATTATGAATTGTTTTCATGTCATCTTCCTGCTTATCTCTGGGCTCCAACCTATCATGCAGTAAGAGTAATGTGTAATGCTGCACCGATTGTAATAGCCCCTTCCCTCAACAAAGATCGCAAGTGGATGAATATTAATCCCCTAAATGCCAATCCAAGTTCTCTTACGTGGTAATGGCAGGAACCTGAACACTTTATTCTGCAACATTCTTATCTGTAAAATGTGGACAATAATAACTGGATAGCTGTACGTTTATAAGAACTAAATGATAGAAAAGATGTAAAAAGCATCATTTGCTCCTACATGCGAATTACATTCAAAAGGAACTTTGAGCCACATCTCTGAGTGTAGGGGTAGAAACAGATCATTATTAGCTCAGATCAAAGCCATCCAACCCCAGATTTATTCTGAGGCCATATTATAGCTCTGTAGCTGATTATTTCTTTTGTAAAGAATGAAAAATTGATATTGTAATGATTCTAGATATGTGTGTGTATGTGTGTGTGTGTGATTCATTATATTCTTTTTTTTAAGTTTATAATTGAACAAAAGGCAATGCAGATATTATAGGCTTATACTGGAGACTGAGAGGTACCACCCAGATCCCCTTTCAAGGAGGGACATGCTGGTCTAGCCTCTGGGAGTGCCGCAGGTAGACACCCGTCAGCTGTTTGCTGCTGCAGGGATGACCTCAGCTGCAAAGAACCCCTTTACCCACAGTCACACCCATTTCAGTCTCACCCACATTCTGACTGATGTCCCAGGGTAAAGGGCTGGCCATTTTGGCCCAATTCAGAATAACTCCAACATGCAACCCTAATTCCAGACACCTTCCAGAGTTAGCCAAGCCTATCGTTGACCCTGAGTAGTGCTTGGATTTCTCCATCGATCCAATCCTGCTTCCTTCTGCTTCTTTCTGCTTCCCACATGCATGGATCCCAAAGGTGCACACCAATTAATCACTTGCAAACTACTTTCTCTTTCATTGTCGTATAGGGAACTCATCTTGCAAATGAAGACTCATGTAGTGCGGTGGTTTTCCTCTAGTCACACAAGAATCAAAGATGGAAGTCTTTCCTTTCAATCTTAATTTCACCCTACAAAATAAATACACAAGGACAGGTGATATCTCTTTGGCTTGTTTCCTCACAGTTTAGCTTGTCATATCCCAGAAAGACTGGGTCGTTGGGATACTGAAACCCAGGACTGGAGGCATTCCTGTCGGTGTCATAATTCATGATGTGGGCGTAGAGCAACTATAGCCCCTTCTTCACTGTCTTCCTCCTTCTGTTGAAACAGTTTTATGAGGAGCTGCTCTTCTGAGCCTGCAGCGTTTTCTAACGTCTTTGTGAGTGCTGGGTATTGTACTCTTCCGGGTCAATACAGACAGGTTTCCGTCAAAAGTGATGAGTATTCATGAACGTAGCAAGAGCAATGCCCCCTCCAGACAAACCAAGTCAACGTGGTTCAAACACGTCAAGTGGGGCAGTAGCTTCAGTCTCCATTCAGATGCTTCAGGCTTTAGGTTTGAAATAAATCAATAACTTTATTATTTTCAAAGCTACTTGGTAGACAGATTACAGAGCTTCAGTTTCTCAGAGTGATGCACACTATTTTAACTTCCAGGTTGTTTTTCTAATTTTTTTTTAAATGCCAGACTCCAGTTCTTTAATCACTTCATTAGATTGACTAGATTGTTTCTAACCATCCACAGAATTCCACAGACTAAATCCCTTTAGTCTCCAGGAAAATGTCACCATGACCAATTAACATTAACATGTTCTTTTTTTCTTGGGAAGATGTTAACAATGAAAGAATGTGTGTCCAAAAGTTTTCTTTCACTTTTAGAAATCCCCAATTATTTATTTTCTCTCATTTAGCAACAACAACAAAATCAAAACTTGGAGTGTTGAAAATATCTGTCTCTTATAAAATCTGTAACTGTTAAACATCTGTGTTTATTTCTAATATTATGGGGGAGCAGCAGCAGCATTTCACACCAAAGTAAATGGTAATCATTCCAAAATAGACACCTTTTATGCAGTCAGTGGCACATAGGGATATATTCTGACAGCATCTTGAAAGGATAACAGTTGGGATAGGAAGAACACACAGAGTCTGAATTCAACATTTGATTCAAGAGGTAGTTCTGAATTTTGTACATATTCTTTCCTGTACACATAAATGCAGTCCTAGAGAGTAAATAGAAGTAAGTTATTCCATCCAGTTAATTCTGTTCTCCTAATTTAAACAAATATGGAGACGAGATAGGTGATGATGCAAACTTTAGTTACTCCCGTGTATTGTTGGCAGAGGAATTCATGTAAAATGTGTATTTCTCAATTTGGCAACATCGCAAATTGGAGGAATGGAACATAATTCACAATTGCTAAATTTTAGGCCTCGCTCAAGGAATGACAGAAGATAAAATAAACCCAAGCAATCAAAATCTGTATCCTGTTCTACTCTAGTGACATCATCAGGGTAGATAAATATAATAATACCAGTGGCTCCGTGCACAGATTCATGTACATTGAAAGAATATTAATTAGAAGAAAAATGTGTGTGGTAATTACATCACTGCAAAAAATTAGCCTTAACTGGTTTGGCTCAATGGATAGAGCATCGGCCTGCGGACTCAAGATCCCAGGTTCAATTCCAGTCAAGGGCAAGTACCTTGGTTGCAGGCACATACCCAGTAAGGAGTGTGCAGGAGGCAGCTGATCGATGTTTCTCTCTCATCGATGTTTCTAACTCTCTATCCCTCTCCCTTCCTCTCTGTAAAAAAATCAATAAAATATATTTTTTAAAAATTACATGTCAAATAGTATATATAATATAGTACTATAAAATTAAAATACACGTGCAGTTGGTGCCAGCGAGAGCTTTATATGTATTGTACATGCACGAGTCACCATTTATTTTTAAATTGCCAGTGCTTGTCACATGTACCGGCCAGTCGGCCAGAGGTTGGACAGACAATCAGTCTTTTAGCCTTTTATATATATAGATTATAATAATGCATGTAAATGGAGATGGAGAAAGCTCTTTTAATTCTGTTCTTGTATTTGGGAACAATGAATACTTATATCTAGTAAAAGGCATTAGTCATAGTATTTGGGAATTAGGAGATATATTCTCTCATTAAATGAATATCATATTAGCAAAATGCATCTTTTTTGCCTTAGATATGCATGATAATGTAATACTTGAATAATTTCCAGAAAATGAAATTATGGAGCATTTCATAGAGAATCTAATCTAGATTTCAACTTTTTCTAGTTTCCATATAATTTTTTTTCTAGCACTGAGGTAAGCAAATAATTTGTGAGAAAGCATGACATACCAAAAGAAAGCTCTGTGACAGATGGGAAATATGTGGGCATCTTTATATTTAAGTAAAAAGAGTACTGGATAAAAATTAAAATTTGATCATAAAAACATCTGATAAGGAAAATATCACATCCTCAACAAACTCAGAGGAAATGAAAATACTTTAAAAATAGAAAGAGAACAGTGCTTCACATCAGACCTTGACAGGTAAGCACAAACAGAAAGATGCCTGAGCCAGCCTGATGGTTGCAGCAAATGCAATCCATGGTAATAGTACTTTTCTTTTACTTAATTACCTAAAAAGTGATGACTATCAACTGCCACTCCACAGATACTCTAAAAGTGTTACCTAACAAAATAATTTGGTAAATATTTTAGGAAGTTGTGTCATTGTAATGACATTAAAGGAACCATGCTTTTCTTATAATGTTTATCTATGGTATATTGGGTAGTTCTTTCTTTCTTTTGACTAAAGCATTCATTTCAACAAGGACATATCACTTCAAAAGTGGAAGAAAATGATTCTTGAGAGGAAAAAAAACCTTTACATTTTCATGTATATAGTACAGTTAAACATACTAGCATATACATAAACAGATATACAATGCATCAATATATCTATCTACAATAATACAATTTTATGGAGTTGTAATTCAGAAGAAAAAAAATATCTAAAGAGCCTGTTTAGAGGGGTCATACTGGAAAGGATTTGAGTTCACACAATAATGCAGTGTTGCAAAATAAAACTATTTAATTCCATAAAAGAGATATATGTACAATACTGATTTTCAAACTGAACTATAAGTAGATTTCCTTAAGGCATTTTAAATTATATAAAATAAAATAAAAGAACAGAATAGAACAATAATGCGAGAAAATCCAGGAAAAAGCAATTATTGATATGATTTAAATTTCATCTAAAGAGGAAAACTTGTTACTACAAATTCTAAACGGCATTTCTAATTTCTTCACGTGATTATGTGATTGGGGTTGGGATTCTAGGTAAATGCATAAATAGCTTCAAATGAAAGTTTTTCAAAAAATATTTATTGAATATCTACAACCTGTCAATGCAAAAAACAGGCATGGAACAGAACTGAGAGAACCAGCCTGCTTGTGAAGAGCTATCCGTGTCATGGGCTGTAGAAAGAAAGGACTAAAGCCTTCGGAAAAGGAAAGTGCAGGAGCTTCAGGAGCATAAAGGTGATGCTTCTCACGTAATCAAATGCTCCTGGGAGAGGTGACATGTGGACTGAAACACACGCAGGTTGGGAAGTTAGGGGAGGATGTCATGATAGAATAAAGCAGACATAAGACACCAATGGTTGCTTTAGCAAAATGCACTTAGACTTAGGTCCTTGTATATGTTTGTCTATATAAAAAAAGAGAGTCTTGAAGATGTTGGAGAAGTAAAAGTAAGCAGTGAGATAACAAAATGTAATTCCAGTATATGACTTTCCACCATCATACAAAATGGTATAATACACACTAAATCCACAGTAAAGAATTATCAAATGCAAAGCAATAGGGAGAAAATATGAAAATCGTGGAATGAGTCCTCCCAGATTTTTCTCTCCCCTTCCATTAATACAGGGAATATTTGAGAAAGAGAAAAGACAGTCTCACTATATGAAGACATTAATGAACATAAAACATTATTTGTTTTTTGTGTGACTATGAACCTGACAACTCTTTTCCTGAAGCATCAAAGTCCTATACTCTGATTGTTGTTCATCATATGATGAATGGGTATTTCACAGATTTGGCACAGGGCTACACAGCCTCTTCCTCAGGCTTATTATGTAATCACTTGGTGTTAATTTGTATTCTATCATTAAGAGAACTCCAGGCTACGTTTAACCACTTAAACTGGCTTGCTTAATTTGACATGCTCAGTTCATTTGAATTAAATATCACCCAACTCTAGGAAAATACTTTATTTCCATTTTCTTGCTGTCTATTTTTATAAATAATCTTTATTTCCCTCTCTGCTTGAACTTTCCACTTTTCATACATTTTACCTTCTTTTGCCAAGCAATTCACAGATTCTTTTTCCTGTTGGTGCCTCCTGTTATATGTTAACTGGATGAGCTGTAACTTTAAGGCCTAATATTTAATTGCATGACCTACATAAATAACACTGGAAAGTTTGTGCCTAGTGCAAGAGGGGTCAGGGGTTAGATGAAAGGAGATATTTCTCAGAAAGCAGACAAGTAAAGTTAGAGGTGGTTTTTAAAGAATTGGATAGGTTTAAAAATTGAAGACTGTGAGGAAGAGAGGAGAAAACAGTGCGTTTCAAGAACAGTAAGAGTGGTAGACTGTCTTATTGTTTCCAATTATTTTTCTGTCCCCCACCTCATGACATCAGCCTTGATCATATAAGATTTATCTTAACCAATGAAGTGGGAGTGTAGGTGATATGTTCCATTTCCAAGCAGGAATAGTAAGAGCTATGGCTTAGTAATATCTTTTTCCCCCTAAATTACATGAACAGCCTGTGTCAACAGAGTCTGGTTCTTCAACCTCTTTCCTGGAGTAAAAATGATACAGAACGATAGAGCAGCAGGGAATTCACAAGGGATGAGGCACGGGAGAGAAGTCAACATCAGTGATGGCAAACCACTGAAATTTTGCAGTTGTTTGAAAGCTGACTGATACATTCAATAAACTACTTTGACTAAAATGTAGACTTTGTGTCTGAGTTTGTTGTGGGAGATTGGTGCATAAAAATAGGTTAGAACAAGATCACGGGAGCCTTGAATTTTAGGATGAAATATAATTTATTGTATAACTACAAGTAATTGTTTTGGCTATTGGTTATTGAACCAAACATTCATAAGGCACCTACTACTTAATAAAAGAAAATCTTTATTTAAGCATTTACTTGGCAAACATTCATTGCACACCTATGAAGAATAGTCATTAAAATGAGCTGTGTCCTCAAATTGTGTGAAATACAGTGTAGATGCCAAGCAGGTAAACAGGCAATTACATTATTATTTTAATGATCTAAGTAAGTACAGAATGATGGCGTCTCAGTGGGTGGACATCTGTCTTCATCCCCAGAAATACCTAAGCCCTTAGGTACAGTTTACTTGAGGTTTGCTGTATCCTAGAGTGGAAAGACTTCAAAAACACTAAAAAAAGACATTGCTTTGAAGAAAATATGGGAAGCTGTCAAACATTTTTTTTGGTGGGAAAATACTATTTACAGATTTCTTTCCTAGAATTTGTTCTTTTTGATTTGGAAGGATGGCTTGCTGTCATTGTGACAAGTAAGGAGATGTTGAGTGTGAAGTAACTCTCACACCCCTTTCATTTCTCACTACAATTATTTTAAGAGCCTCACAATTTATCATCAGGTCATGGTCACTCACATTTTCTCCCTAATCCCCGATGAAATGACTTTCAACATTACTGGAAGTTATCATCTCTTCTCTTTGACTTTCAAATGGAATACTTTTTTTTTTTTTCCAAAAAATGTAACTGCTGTTTTTAGGCCAGACATTGGAAACATTTCTCAGAATGGCATTATCCATAAATCTCTATCATGTGTCTAATACCATCTTAATCTATGTATTAGAGGCCTTAAATATTCATCATTATTTCTTACTAGTGGCCTGGTGTGCAGATTCATGCACAATAAAAGGAAATTAATTAGAAGAAATATTTTAATATTGCTATTCACCCTTTATAACAAAAATGTCAGAGATGAAAGAAAATTAGTAAAATGTATATGAAAATAATATATACATTGATTAATAAACAATAACAGCATGATATAACAACAAAGACATGATGTAAAAACAACAAAAACAAGATATAAAAACAACAAAACATGGTATCACGCTGGCTTCTTTCAACTTCAGAGGTATGTTGTGCCAATAATTGGTCTCCACATCTATTCTGTTGAAAATGCCACTTTCTTTCAGCTTCAGAATGTCAATAAGAGCAACCCAATTATTGATTGACAGGTCAACACACACACGTGTAATTGGCACCAGCGAGAACTTTATATGTATCGCACATGCGCGAGTCAACAGTTATTTTTAAATTTCCAGTGCACGTCGTATGTACCTGCCTCCTAGGGATTAAATATGATGAAAAACTATTAAGTCTTGTTATGTTTTTAGTGATTTGATCTCAAGTACACTTACTGCCATCTAACCTGTAAATCTATTTGCCGTTGTTAAAAAATGAATTTGAGGCATTTGTGTGGAGAGAGAAAAAAATTTACCAGCATCTTGTGATACTAAGATGCTTCACCTCTTTCACACTGACAATCACAGCCCTTGAAATAGCACAGCCTCTGTAAAGAAATAAAGACAGCTATTTTATATCTTTTTCAAGTGTTAGATGAAGGAAAAAGTATTCCCATTCTTAATGTCATTAACAAGGCATTGTCCAGCCTCTCCCTTTGACCTTTCAGCTCGACCACTTTCATGGTTTCTACTTCAAGGTGAGAAAAGAATGTGAGCCTCTCAAATTTCTATAAACAGGTCAAGCAAAAAGTACAGTTAAGCTCCTTCTCACCTTCACTCTGGGCTAATAGGCGCTACCTGGTATTCACACCTTTTATAATAGCTGTATTTTCTTTTTGTTCTCAGAGTTCTTTGTGTGTACCTGATTGTGTGAGAATAAACAGAGATTATTCATATCTAAACAAGCAGCATGGGTATGAGCATATAACATATTTTAAATTGGAATTAATCATTGAAAAAAGGTCCAAGGAATCCACCCAGAGGCTTCTTGATAAAGGAGATACAGATTTGAGCTTCTATCCCAATATGTGCTCTCCATGCAGGCAATGTGTAGGTCTCTATAAAATTTGTAGCCCCCAATAGGCATTCCACTTTTATTGATGGGAAAGAGTGTATAATAAAGACCCATGGGGGGGGGAGGGGAATGAAAAATAGAGATGAATAAAATGTATAAGAAAAATATTTCCCTCTTAAATTCTATGGTATAAAATCATGCTCTAAATTTAAACTCTGCTTGAAATAAATAAAAATCGTTAAAAATAAAAAATAAAAGGTGGGAAATTTTTGAGAAAAAAAAAATGGTGTTCAACACATAGTCACTAAATCATGTTCAGTAAATGCCCTGGTACATGATCTGACTTTTTCTTAAGTAATTATTTTGTTGTCTCTAATATACTCTAACTTTGATTTTAATGATTAGGGTTTTCCAGAAGCTTTTAAAGCAAACATTCACAGTTTTGTCCAGTGGGTCTTTATTTGACTACAGACTAGCAAGCAGTTTCCAGCAAAAATACATTCACAGATGAGTAGCTGCAAATCAGGCCCCACAATAAGGTGTATATTACAAAATCTGTTAACCATGGACAGATGATTATAAAGTTGAAGCTATTACTGTTTATTGCTTTGATGTAGTACAAGGGAAGAAGAGATGTGTGATTTTTCTTATTAACAGTCTTAATTAACTTTTAATTGATTTCTAAGAAGATAAATGGTTTCACACACTGAGATCCTTGGCTAGATCCTAAACATCAATGCAAACTTCTTGATAGTACTGCTGATGATAAGGGATTTTATGTTTGATTATCTTGCCCAATATATACATACTCATCTGTAATAGGAAAGAAATTAGCTTGCTTAGCCAGTTCATGTCACTTAACTTACATGACCCTATTTACGCTCCTTAATTAAGAGCAAAGGAAGGAAATAGCCCTGCTTTTCGCAAACATTCTGGTTTCATTGTCTCTACTAGATGTATGTCTGAATTTCCTTACAGTGTTTAGAGTATTTTCCAACAAAATATTGCTGTTATTTATTCCATGAGGACTAAATATAGTTCTATTTGTGGAAACAAGGCATTCAGTGAATTAAGTTGTGGGAAATCAGATCAAAATGTATAGTTGTGTGTGTGTGCCCTTGACTTTGAACATGTTATGCCATTTCAGCTGACTTAAAATTCTGAAACCCTATTGATGAGGATTCCCCATCTAACATTTATTTCCAATCCATCTTTTAAATATGTGTTTGGATATTTTCTTTCAACAAATCACCCCATTGTAAAAAGAGATAGCTATATATTTGATAATTTTAATATTTGGAAAATTTTGAAATTTTGTTATTCTAAAAAGACATATGGTAGACTTAAAGAAATACAAGAAAGCATTTGTCAAATGTACAATTCTGATTGACAAAATGACCTCTAAATACTAGAAATTCTTCTAGAGGGAGTGAAATTAGGGTTTGAAGAATGGATGCATGATTAGAATTTCATAGGTGAGTAAGGAATCATCATAGCAAGGACTGAAAAAAATGTCAAAAAGTATATGCTGAGTACTAGAGAAATGTGGAAAACTGATTAGACTTGAGCAGAGGCAGAGAGTTTATACAGCAGAGTGAATAGTATGAGATGCTGAAAATATAGGTTGGAATTAAATCATATATAAACATTTAGATTTGGTTTCTTCCTACAGGTTGATCAATATGTTGAAAGGGGCTATGTTTCTATATTTAAAATGTCTAAATCTGGTGCATATGGCGTTCCCCTTGAGAATGTCACCTTGTTCATTAAGATATTGATGGCACTTGAGAAGTTCTGAAGTAATGAAACATTTTAAATTCCCTTTATTCTTAATTTCTAAACTTTAGAAATCTTCACCATCTTAACCTGAATAGTCCCTAGCTGTCATTCTATAAAATATTGAAAATACACAGCTATTTCCTTGTTTTGATTACACCCTTGTTTTGATTATGACAAAATACCACTAGGTACTTTTAATAAAGCTATTTTTCAATATAGGTTGATAATCAGTAGTAATGCTAAGATTATCAGAGTCCCAGATGCAATTCTAATCATTACAGTGTTTGCTCTAAAATTCTTGGTCAAAATCACACAGAATGATAAAGCAAGAAATGTAAACCAAAATAAAACCAAATAGCATATATATAATGAATAAAATAATTTCAAGTATTCCATAGCAGTGTTAATACATTCGTTGATATGCTAATATGTATAATTTATTTGTGCACTTAAATACTGAATGTATGCCTTTTATGTATTAGAAACTATAGTAGGCACTGAGCAATTAGTGAAAAAAAGAAAAGCAAAAATCCCAGACCGTACCTTAATGGATTACATTGTGAAAAGAAAAACAAATATTAAATAATCACACTGACAAATAAAAGTGGCATAGATGACAGTTATATAAAGCTACTGACATGTGTAGCAGGAGGTTCTAATTTCCACTTCAGAAGTCAGAAAAAAAAAACCGCTTTGAGGAAGTGAAGTTAGATTGACACTTGAAAGATGAGCTGGTATTAGCTTGGTGAATAGCAGCGCATGCCTCCAGGCAGGGGCTTCTGGAGAAGTCTTGAGGTTAGAGAGGTTTGCAATATTCTGGAACATAGTGAGATCAGCATGTAATGGGGAACCTCCTGGCTATATTAAAGGCTTAAATATTTCCCAAGGCAATGAAAATCATTGCAGGAAATTAAGCAGAGTACTGGTGTCATTCCTTTATCTTTTATAATAAAAATATATATATATATATATATATATATATATATATATATATATATATATATATATATATATATATCTGAAGAGAAATAACTGAAAGAAAATAAGAAGTAATTTAACAATCTAAGCCACCGTGGATGGTGGCTGGGCCCAGTATGATTAGGCTTGAGCTATTTCACACGGGTAGAAGCCTGTCATGGATAGAGAGAGATTTGTCTGTAAGTGCCATTGTGGCTCGGATCTTGTTATTTAGCACACCACCTATCTCACAGCCTGTAGCTGGGCCTCATATGCTGCAGGAGGTGGAATGAAAGAAGAAAGAGGAGCGACTCAAGAGTGTGAGAGGGACGTGACTCGCCATTGTTGGTTCTGAAGATGGAGGGAATGTGCTGTGAGCCAAGGACGGGGTGGCCTCTGGAAACTGGGAATTGTCCTACATGACAACCAGAATAGAGGTGGGGATATCAGTCTGACAACTCCAAGGACCTAGATTACGTCAACAACTTGAGTGAGCAAGGAAGGGGATCTTTCTCTACAGCCTCCAGAAAGAAGCATAGCCCTACCTGTACCCTGAGGGGTGAGACCCATGGGAACTTCAGATCTACAGAACTATAAGATAATACACTTGTATAAGCCGCTAAGTTTGTAATGACAGTGATAAAAAATACAGATATATTAGAGGTTTCTTACTGGAGATATAAATTAAGCAGCTGGACATACATAGGACAATGCATACACAATACCTCCCCAACACACACACACACACACACACACACACACACACACATTGGTCAAATTAAATCTTTCTGTCATAACAAATCTTCCAATGTGTGGCTGAGTAAAACCATAATTTGGGCAATAACCATTTAAATTACTGATTACATAAGCGACTGATTTGGTAACTTGAAGAATTCCCACAGACAGTAAAAGTCACTGAAATTTTCAAGGGTATTGGTATTATGAAATAAGACCTATTTATATCACTAGACTATATTTTTCTAGTTTCTTTAGCAGTGATTTTAGAGAAAAAGACAAAGTTTTGTGGGAGGTTTGTTTGGGGGAGGGAGGTATTATGGATATTAAGTGATTATTGTGTCCCTGGCTCATAATGCAGCCATGTGTACAATTTTCCTTAGCAACAATTTGAGGCACAACTATATAACATTGTGTGGCCTCTAAGATTTCCTTCAATTTCTCTGAAGAAAAATAATATAGAACTATTTAACACAAATGACACAGTGTTTGATGGTGAGAGGTCATAATTTATATTCACATAAAATGTCCACATTTTATTTGACATGAAATGATTTTATATGACTTGGAATTTTCAGTTAATATGTTATTACAACATCAACAATTCTCAATTATCATTTGGAGATTGCATTGTAATATTAAAGAAAAATCCTTTGTAGGTGCTTGATAGACACTATA